>LFIW01001285.1:0-12738 GCA_001625285.1 Colletotrichum incanum
ATACCTTCTTTTTAGGTATTTTAAAGGGTTTTTAGGTCTTTTTAGACCTTTTAGGTATTACCTATTATAGTAATACTACCTGTTAAGGTAATATTATCTATTGATGTTAATTATATATTAATAATAAGTATATATTCTCTTTAATATCTTATAACTTATACTATAGAGAAGAATTAGAAACAAATCTAAGTATAGTAATAACTCTAAAGTTAATAAATTTTATTTAAGACTAAAGGGTTAGCTAAGATTTCTAGAGAATTCTAAAGTATAAGGATAACTTTCTTAGTTTAACCTTTTATATAGAATATATAAAATAACTACTATTAAAAAGAAAGAAATAAGTAAAACATACTTTCTTTTTTTGAAATATAATTAAATAATCTTAGGAAAACAGCCTAGTAAAAAGTCTTTTTTAGTAAAGTAATAAGTAAAACTAAATTCCTTATAATTTTACGTATATAAGAATCTAGATAAAACTAGGACTAGGCCCTAACAATTTTACTAAGGTATACGTAGACTTAGGAGTAACCTAATATATAATCCGTAAGGATTTATTAGATAAAATCCTAAATCACACGTTAGATACTACTATAAAAATAAGCCTATAAGGGGTTAGAAAATCTTTAACGCTAGGATAGGCCACTTTCTTACTAAGATATAACGGGAAATTTAATAGCTAGAATTATAAAGCTATTCTCTATCTTTAAGGATAGGTAGTAAAGATACTAGCTATAGGAATTCTAATTAGGTAGGAATTTAATATTCTTAATAAAGTAAAGAGCTTGAATTCTAAAGGCGTAATATAGGTTAGGTTATAGAGAGAAATATAGATTTTAATAAGTATATATACTAAATAATTACTAGTATAATACCTTACTAAAAATATAAAAACTATTATAATTCTAATATAATCCTAGGCTTTAATTTAGATAAACTATTTAACTAGTTTAAAATAAGTTTGCTTTAGTTCTAGCCTATATAAGAAAAAGTAAGATAAATTAAAATATAGGTCTAACTTTAGTTATTACTATTACTAATAACTTATTAAAAGTATTAAAAATCTAAAAGAGCTAGCGTATAAGAGTTATCTTACTATTTTAGTACGACTTTACTTTTTTTATTAAGAAATTCCTAATATATAAATTAAGTAAATCTTTAGGTTATATTAAAGATAGAGATATATTTAAGAATAAATTACCTTAGACTTAAAGATTAGTATTAAATAGGATAGGTTAGTTAAGTAAATTATAACTAAAGAAAGGGTTACTATTTATGATTATAAAAAACGTTTAAAAATAAATAAAGTAAATAGTCTTAGATTTTTCTAACCTATAGAAATACATAGATTATATAAAAACAAACCTAAATAAAGAGATAATTATTTCTTTAATTAAAAATTATTATAAATATTTACTTAGCTAGTAACTATATCTAGCTAGCGTAGAAAATTAAGAATTTTTTATAGAATAGTAAATAATATATATTATTTTATTAATTTTAAGCTATACTATAAGAAGGTAGTAAGCACCCTTTATATAACTTCTTATATTGAAATTAAAGTATTTTACTTGTTTTAGGCCTTTTCTATTTATTATCTAACTATTTTCTAAAAGTATAATTACCTAGTTAGGTAGAAGGAGGCTATTATATATAAAAAAGTTAAAATAGACTTTACTTATAAGAACAATACATTGTAAAATAAAGTAACTATATAACCTATTACCTTAGATTACTATAACTTGTTTCTAATTCTTTTATTATACTACTTTTAGCTTACTACGTTAGTTAAATGTCATAATAACTATTTTAAAGGAGATTTTACCTATTATAAACCTACTCTTATTAAAGTTATAGATATTATAATTATATATCTTATACTTTATAATTATATTTTACATAAGGAAAAACTAAACTTAATATATATTTAGATCCTTATAAAGGACTCTTAAATAGTTAATTCTTTAATTAAAACGTAGTTAAAGCTTAGGTCACTATTATATAAAGTTTATAGCCTAGTTCGTCCTTACGTACTATACGTTAGGTTTATAAAGGAGTTAATCTACTATTTCTTAAATACTACTTAAATGTAATATACATAATTATAAATCTAGGTTAGTTATATATTATATAATACTATCCTCCTTATATTAGGTTAAATTCTAGTTATATAGTTATATATTACGTTTTACAGCTCGGCTGGCTTATCATTATTAGAGGGTTATATAAGGTATGTTATAGATTAACATAGTCTTTTATACGCTTAATTTAGGGCTAGACTAAAGCGTATTAAGTAGTAGAACTAAATCACTTTTAATTAAAAGCTGTACTATGTTTATAGGTAGAAAAAAAACAAAAAGAAAGATTGCTTATACGAAATTCTAAGAAAGTAGCCTACTAGCTTATATATCCTACTTACTTATAGACTACGTTAAGGGTAGAAAAAGGATGAAAAGAAGGGCTATTTTCTCTTGGTATAACTAAAAGAAAATAACTCTTCTTACCTATAGTAAAATTTAAACCTATAACCTTTAGTTATTAAAAACTAAGATTATACTACTTAACTATATAGGCTCGTAATCTATTAATATCTTAACTTCTAATAATACTTCTTAAGTATAAGGTAGTAAGTAGTTATTACTTAACAGTTATTATACTAGAAGTAGTAGTAAGGTAGTAGTAATAACTACTATTACTATTACTACTACTACTATAGTAATAAAAATAATAACAGTAATTAAGATTTTACTTCTCTGACTACCTATCTAAATAAAGTAACTATCTAATATATACCTTTTTTAAACTTATTATTATATAGCTAATTTTATAATACTGCTATAAAGACTAATACTATAGTTAGCCTTATCCTTAGCTTCTTATTTATAATAAGATACTGTTACGCTATAGAGCGGGTAAAATAGATAACATATTAATTATCCTGTAATTTCTTAAAGCTAGCTATTCTCTAAGAAATTATAAGGATAAGCTACAGATTACGAACTTAACCGGCAGAGAAATCACAGGGAACTCCTAGTGATTTCCTAGCGGATTCCTAGCGAAGCCTGTCTAGTACTTAGCTAGAATTTACCCGGGATTTACTAGATATTTCCTAGTTACTTAGCTAGGGATATTTCTTTATAGTTTTACTAAAATAACTTTACGCTACTACGTAATAATTACCTAGGCATAAGATATCCTTATCCTATAGACTTAACTAAGAAATTATTATAAATAAAGTAAAAAAAGTAGTCTAAGTAAAAGTAAAATCCGTTAAAGCTTTTAGTAAGTAACTATTTACTATTATAGTTTAACTAAAAGTCTTTAGACTACTTACTATAAGTTATTAGTAAAAATATTAAAGTAAAACTTTTTTTTATCCCTTAATACTATTCTTTATTAATTAATTCCTTATATATTCTTTATCTAATTTTAATCTTTAATAGTAAATTTACTTTTTATTATTAAAAATAATCCTATTAACCTTTTTAGTTATAAGCGGCTTACTTATAGTATTCTTTAATTTCTTTTAATCCTTTATAGTAATACTAAGCTTCTTTATTTACTTATCTTTATTCTTTTTACTAAGCTTCTTACGCTTTTAGTTAGTAATTTAATAGGTAGTAATTAAGCCTTTAGTCTTAATATAGAGGAGCGTAGTACTAAAATTAGTAGCGGTCTTAAGGTTATTATTACTTATATATCTTTTTTTATAAGTTCCTAGCGTTTATTAGACGTATTATAAGAGATTTTACTATCTTTATTAACGGTTTTTTCTATCTTAGAAACCAGAAGATTAATTCTAAAAACCTTTAGTAGACCCTTAATGCTTAAGCGGCTATAGGTTAGGTTAGTTCTTAAATTCTTTAGAATCTATAAGGCTAATCTATTAGCTAAGCCTAGGTGAATAATAGTAAAATAACCGTTTTAGTACAGCCCGATATAGGGCCTACTGCTTTAGTTAACGATAACCGGGTCGTTAGTAGTATTTTAGCTAGTGAGGTCTTCTGTAATAAGCTAAGTGAACTAGTATTTGTCTTAGAGCTTATACTATGCTTTCTTATCTCCTTAGTAGTAATTCTTGTTATAGGCTATAGCGATAAAAATTTAAGCCTGCTTCTTAGGAATATATAGTTTTTATTTACCTATATGTTGTACGAAATAGAGAAGCTTATAGTTAATTTTAAACAGAAGCTTAAATCCTTCCTAGGGGTTTTATAGCTAGTTCTAGATTATTTAGAACTTTAGGTCGTACTTATATTATATATAAGTATTTTAACGTAGTTAGTTATTTATACTAACTGTTGTTAATAAATATATTAAACCTATTTCCTAGGATTTATCTAATTCTCTATAGACTTCTAAGATAGGCTTATCTTTATTAGGTAGCTAAGAAAGTATGTCTACTACTACGTTAGAAGCACCTAGGATATAGATATAGTATAAGTTAAACTATAATAAATACTCTATAGTAAGAACTAGCTATAGATTTACTTATTATTTATTAGTAAGAAATAAAGTAGTCTGTTATATAGCGCTATAGGTTAATACGTAATTAGTAAGAATAACCGTTAGATTTACTTAGGCTAATGTTACTCTTATATAGGATTTTCTTATAACCTAAACTAAGTAGGCTACTTTAAGCTAAGTTACCTAGTATTTCTATTTTATAGACCTTAATACCTTACTAAGATATATAATAGTTTAAATACTTATTTATAAAATAGGCTTTCTAAAGAACTAGTTAGTTTTTTTTTAAAATAAAATAAGAGTGCTTTAAAGCCGTAGTTATAAAAAGTATCTAGCTATATTAACAGTATTTTATTTAGGTTATAATAAAATAACGCTGTATCTTCTATTAATGCTTACTTAACGTTATTAGGGCTTTCTATTCAGTATTTTATTAGTAAAATCCCTATGTTTTTATAAAAATACTTTTATGTTACCGCTTTAACGATTCCTTATAACCAGGCTTCTACTAATAAGGTGGTCTTTAAGGCCTATAACGGTTATATTATTATTATGTATTAGGTAATAAGATACCTAAGGTAGCTAGTAGAACCTATCTATTTCTCTAAGGCAGTTAGATTAGCTAGAAATTAAACTTACTATAGAGCTTAGGTACGGTCTTTTATATTACTTAACCTTAGGGTGTTAACCCTAAATCCTAAAAGTTATACTAATAAGAACCTAATAAATGATTTATCTAAGGCTAGTATAAGGTTTTTCTAGTTAAATAACTAAAAAATAGCTTAGAGATAGTTCTTATGTTCCTAGGGCGTCTCTAACGCTATAACGATATTATTAATAAATACCTAGGTAAAATTCTTATATTTCTAAAGTAAATTATTTATATAGCACTAAACATAAGTAAGTAAATTCCTAAAACCTATAAAAGCTATAGTTAACTTTTCTTAACCTCAGTATCTAGTAATAGTAAGCATTTTTTAGTATTCTATTTATACTAAGAACTAATAAAAGACTGTATAAGCGTTAAAAATAGTAATAAATTTCTTCCCCTTGATTTTTTAGATTACCTCTAATACTAAAGGTATATTATATACGTCTAAAATAGTTACTTAGTTTAATACGTATAGATATATAACTATTTATCCCTTAGGTTTACTATTAACGGTTTACTAAATAATAAATATAGGAGTACTAAAAAGAGTTAGTTTCATAACCTATTTAAGCTAGTTACAATATAAGATTATTATTTCTATATACTTACTTACTTATTAAATAAGCTTTAGCCTTTTAATATTAAATATTTTAGTCTCTTAAAGTATATATAGAAAAAAGGAATTAAAGGTCTTATATAAGCGTATATTATATATATTATAAAAAGGGAATCCTTTTTGACTTTTTATAAAGCGTATAACGCTATAATAACTAAGTTAAATATTTAGGCAGGCTTTAAAGTAAGTAGCCTTATACCGTACGACCTTTATTATATAATTTTATAGCTAGATACTAAGCTTTTATACTAGTACTACCTAGTTCTTCTATAGGCTTACTACTAGCTTAGGTCCTACAGACACTAAATAACCTAATTAAAATAACTTTATAGTCTAACTATATTAGTAGTTATATTATATAACACTAAAATAGCTCCTTAATATTAATTCCTTTAAGTACATAGTGGCTAAAAAGAAGATAATATTAATAGTATATAAATAGACCTTAATATAAAGCGACTTAGTAAAACTTTAAGAGGTAAATAACCGCCTTAGCCGCTATTACTATATAAAAAAAGGTATTTATAATAAATAGGAATACTTATAATTAACTAGGTAAAGAATTTAAAGTCTTTAATAAATATAACGGAGTAGTTAAGAGCAAAAATAAGTTAGAATAGTGGTTATGTAAAGAGGCTAAAAACGTACGCGTAACAATATAGTATCTATAAAAAGCCTGGCTATAATACTTATACGTGCTAGAAAGTTAAATCTATATCTAAAAAAGAGGAGTCTATGTAGTTATAATTAATTCAGGGTGTTATAGTAAAATTGTCTTATATATTATCGTCTAGGTGCTAGGAAAGTAGCTTACTAGCTTGTATTGCCTGCTTACCTAAAGACTACGTCACTCTTACTGTATTTTCTCTATTACCTACTTTTGAATTTTACCTATACTTTAGCCCTTATATGCCTTATTAGCCCTCCTTTCAATCTTATTAACTTTAGACCTATTAAAATTTACGTTATTTCCTTCTAAGATACCCTTTTCTTTTTAATAATAAATTAGAAAGTTATAAAGACTGTTTGCTACGTATATAACTATAGTCTAAAAGCTTAACTAATACTCTAGTACTACTTACTAAATAATCTTCTATTTCTGCTTAAGACGGCTAAATATCTGTTTAATAATAACTTAAAGACGGCTGTGGTAAAGGTTATATAGCTCTTTAGCTGTTTCTAAAGGTTTGTCTGTATCCTTTTTAATCTTGTAAATAATAACGCGTTAAACAGTATAGAACTATAAGCCTATTTCTCTTACTAAAGCCTATGTTAGCTAGGAAATACCGACCGTTAGGTCCTTTAAACCCTCTGTTATACGTATAGTTAATTAGACTTACGTTATATATTAATTCTTTAGTACTAGTAAGAATATATAAGAAGGTCCTATTAAAGCGTATAGTAGTAAATAAGTGCTAAGATATCTTACCCTTACGACTTTGCTAAATCTTTTACTTTTTACTAATAGTAATATACGGGTTAATTAGGGTACTATGTACTTCTTTAACACACCTTATAAAAAGGGCCTGTAATAGATTAGTCTTAATCTTAAGTAACTACTCTTCTTTCTTAATAGGACGTACGTATATTTAATAAAGGCTAATGAAGCATAGTAAGAGACTATTTAATATTAACGATATAGTTAACTAACTTATTTTAAAGAAGTAGGTTACGCTCCGTTATAAAGTACTAGTTACTAATATAAACATAAAGATTAACACCTTTTACTTTACTACTATATACCTTAATAGTTAAAGGGGTGTGCTTTTTAGTAGCTACCTTATTAGGACGTAAAACTGCCTTTTACCTATATAAAAGCCGTTAAAAAATAACAATTTATACTATAAAGAAGCTACTAATAAACCTGCCTCGCTCTTAACACGCCGCCTTTATTAATAACCTATTTTTACGATAGTAGCTTCCCATAGTCCTGTTAGTAACAGAGTACTACCTATAAAGCTACTGTAACAGTAGGTATTAATAACCTGTTAGCCTTATTAATAGCCTCGTCTACTATTATTACTATTAAGTAGTCTGTTACTAAAGATTTACTAAACTCTAGTTAACAGTCTAGTATTGTTATAGGGTCTGGCCGGGACTCTATAATAATACTAGAGTTAGGCCTGATTTTTGTATAGGAAAATAAGCTTTTAGTAACGTACATACATATTAAGCGGCCTATTATAACAAGCGGCCTATTTCTTTCTCCTCCTACACTCTCTCTCTTTATATCTACTTTCCTTTACGTACGACTATAAGTTCTTCTCTAAATAAAAGTCGTATCCTCCCTACACTTAAAGCTATTAAAAAAGACCTAAAACTATCTATACAAAAAGCTGCCTCCATCTATAACGTCCTAAGAATAATACTTTAGTACTAACGCACCGGACGACTACTGTAAGGGGCCGAGCCGTTGTTAGTTAACAATAGGGGTGCCTTAATTAAATGTATCTACACTAAGGAGGGAAGTTCTATCCGCGTGGCTACACCGCTGTGCTCTAGGTGTTGACTGGCAGCCCACTAGGTGGGCAGCGGCTCGGCTCATAGTTGTTCCTAGCGTGGGCTCCGCTTATGCCCTTCTCCGGTGGCAAAGCCCGTAACAATACCCCCCCGTTCAGGCTCTGGTGACCCCCCGGTGGTCCTCTTGTATTCCTCCATAGCTGCTGTATCCTGTATCTAGTCTAAGGGTTCCTAGGTTAGCTCTCTATACCCTACCTATTTAACTAACGCTTACTTAACCTTTAACCGCCCCCTGCCTTTTAACCTAGTAGTAAGGACCTTTTCTACTTCTTATTTAGGCTTACTATCTATATATAAAACTAGTGGTAGGTAGAAGTCGTCTACTTATTAGCCTAAGAGGGGGTTACCTAGTGCTCTCTAGAGTAGGTCTACGTTAAAGACTTTATAGACCCCCTTAGGTATATCTAGCTTTACGGTAAATAATAAGATAACTTTAGTAACTATATATTTATAGTATAACTAGTTAAGTTTCTGTAATAGTCTTAGTGTTATTATGTTTACTAGTAATAACTAGACCTTATTACCTACCTAGTACCTTTTTACTAGTGCCCTATAGCGGTTTACTAACTCTTTCTAGTTATACTTTACTACTATTATTATAGCCTAGACTATATAAAGGATGTCCTTCTAGCGCTATACTATCTTTATTACTACTATCTCCCTTTTGTCTACTATAAGGGCCTTTACCGCTAGAAACGGCTCTATATAGTATCTATAGTTAAGAAAGAAAGGGCTAAATCTAGTAGCGGTTATAGTCCTATTATTAATTACTAGCTAGGTAGCTATTAGGTACTTATCCTAATTGTCTTATATAAAGCATACTACTATATAAAGGATAGACTATATCTCTTAGTTAACTCTCTTTATTCCCTTATTAGTTTATAGGTAGAATAACGTACTAAGGAGCTACTAGGTACTAAATAGCTTATAAAAGTGCCTCTAGAAATAACTAGTCTAGTTACTACCTCTATTACTTATAATTATCTATAGTATGCCGTAGATCCTATAAAAGACTTTAAGGAACCGCTAGGCATAAGCTTCTACCTCTATAGTCTCTATATCCTTTAGTATAACCCCTTTACTTAGCCTGTCTATAATTACCTAAAGGTATTATGCTTTTTTAGTTTCTATTAGTAAGAGGTATATAATAAAGTCTATTAATATCTCTAACTACCGCTAGCTAGGTATTAGTAGGGGCTATAGTAGGCCTTTCTTAGTCTGTTACTAAATATAGCTCTAGCTATAGACGTTATAGTTCTTTATAAACCTTTAGACTAGTTTTCCTAGGTACAGCTAGTACTATCTTTTTATAATTAATTCTAGCGTTCTATTACGCCCTAGGTAACTAGTAGTTAGTAAGTTATATAATAACTAGGTAATCCTGGTTTATAAGCGGTTAAGTAGATCTTTAAGGTCCTAGCCTCTAGGGACCTAGATCTTATCCCTAAACAAAAGCCTATCTTATTAGTTTATCCGGTATTTTACGATCTACGCTTTTAACTATAGCTTTAGTAGGAAGCTATAGGCCTATTACTATACTATAGTATACGCCTTACAGTATTTTTTATTATAGGACGTAGTGTCTCTCTATAGCTATTATAACTCTCTATCCTAGTTAAATACTACTATATCTAAAAGGTCTTATACTATAATACGCTAGGTTAGTACTAGTTAAGCTCCGTTAGGGATTACTTAGATTACCCTCCCTTATTCTTACTTATTATCCTATCCCTTTAGCGTATCTTACTCCCTTTAAGATAACGTATTTAGTACTACTACTAACTTCTTAGGCCTATACTCTAAGTAGAAGTTATACTAGGCTAACTCTTTTGCCTACTAGCTTTACTACTCTATAAGCCTCTACTTCTTTATAAAGTATTAAAGGCTTTAATAGTCCGTTAGTACTTAGAACCTAGTAGTATTCTAAAGCTTTACTTTTTACGCCTTAAGGTACGTTAGTACTACTAATAATTCTTTATTATAAATAAGGTAGTTATACTATATAGGCGTAAGCTTCTATAAGTAGTACGTAATAGCGTATATATTTCTGTTTTTATCTTCCTAGGTTATTATACCGCCTAGTATGTATCTAGAGTAGTCTGTTTTTACTATAGTTAGGGCATTAGGGTTAAACTAGTAAAGCACCGGTTCTTTACAAACAGGTCCTTTAAGTATTAAAAGGCCTTTTCTTTTACTGCTTCTTACTAAAAGGTTACGTCCTTTTTTATTAGTGCCGTTAGTAGCTTTACTATAGCCGCGTAGTCTAGTATAAAGATACAGTAGTAGTTAGTAAACCTTAGGAAACTCTATACGCCCTTTACGCTAGTAAGCACTAGCTACTTAACTATAGCCTTAACTCTACTAAGGTTATAAGAAAGTCTTTATCCTACGTTAATAATAAACCTAACGTACTTTACGGTCTTAATAGTAAACTTATACTTATTAGGGTCTAGGTTAAGACGTACTGCCCTTAGGGTGTATAGCACCTAGTAGACTTTCTTTATATAGTCTTTTTTTAATCCTTTAGTATAGATTAATACGTTATCTAAGTACGTAGTAATAAAATCGTTAAGGTACTTCTAGAGGACGGTATTAATATAGCGCTAGAAAGTAGCTAGGGCCCTTATAAGTCTAAAGGGGTAGACTAACTACTAAAATAACCTATATTTAGTACGGAAAGCCGTCTTCTTTTTATATCCTTATATAACTTAGATCTTATAGAACGTAGTAATAACGTCTGACTTAGTATACTACCTTATAGCTACTACCCTCTAGAGGGTCTCTAATATTAGTAGTAGTATATAGCGGTCCCTTTTTATAATTATATTTAAAGTATAATAGTTAACGTAAAAACAGATCCCTCCCCTATAGCTAATAACCTCCTTAATATACGTAACGTAACGCGTGTTAGACCCTAATAGGCAGAGAACTTGAAATAACGCTAACTATAATTAAAAACGCGTTTTTAACGTAAAATTAACTATTAAAGGGCCTTAGCTAAAGATCTAGTAATTATATAAGGCTGGTTTATAATTATATAAACCATAATTATAAAGTACGGTATAATTAATTACGATATCTATAATTTTAGTAAGACTAGGTTCTTAATAGGAATACTATTATACATAAAGGTTATTACGACCTTTAATCGTAAGGAAAGGCCTTATATAAAGCAGCCTAGTAATTAAGAATAGGTTTCTATTATTTAAGGTACATATATAGATAGCTAATTACTACCTCTATATATTATTGTAAAAAGTAAATATTACGTTCTCTCCTAGTATATAGATAGCTAGTTTCTATATAACTAACGCGTCTACCTAAGTAAAAATAAATAGACTATAAATAAGATTAGCCTAAATTAGCTAAAGTAATTTAATTAATATATAAAGTCTTATATAAAGGCTAGTTATTACTTATTAATCCTTAATAGCTATAACAGCTATAAATCCACTACATCTAATAACTACTATAAGGAACAGAACATTATTACTTTATATATACCTCCTTATTTATTATATAAGCTTTAGCCTCTTAATACTAGCTATTTTAGTCTACTAAAGGCTACGTATAGTAAAGAAATTAAGAAAATAATATAGATATAAATTACGTATATTATAAAGGCCAACTTCTTCCCTACCTTTAAAGCAGCCTTTTTTACTTTGATAAGTAAAAGTAATATATAAGCTAGTTTTAGACAGGCTAGGATTATACCTTTTAACCCTAAAGTTATTATTTTATACCTAGATTTTAAGCTAAAGATATTAATACTATCTAACTTACGCCTAAGCAGCTAGGGCTCCTAGGACCTAAAGACACTAACTATAGTATAAGACGCTATATAAAGCTCTACTTTACTTAAAAAAAGGATTACTAGTTATTAATTTAGCTTACTAACTTATTTATATAAAGTAGTTAACTTATAGGCTAAAGGAATTAGTAAGTTAGTATATAAACTTACTCTTATTAAACCTAAGAACTATAGGCTTTATACAGTAAATAAGTTATTAAGTAAGCGTAAAAGAGCTAAAAAAAACTAACTACGTCTTAAGGGTTTGCTTAATATAGCTAAAGCTAAGGCACTCTAGGTAGAGAAAGGGATTATTTATCCTAAAGGTAATAATATTAGTTAAGGGGGTGGTCGTATAGAGAAGGGTGAATCGCACGGGCGGCGATATAGTAATTACAGAAAGACTAGACATAACGTATAAATATGTTAAGTAGTTTAAGATAGTACTAAAGAAGAGGGTAATAAGTAGTTTTAATTAATTCTGTACGATATAGCTTAATTAACTTATATAAAGAGTAAGAGGGTATAAAGAGGTAGGCCGCTTGTTATAATAGGCCGCTCGATATATATATACGTTATAGCTAATTACCTCGTTAATAAACGCGATATAATACGTATTAGACTATAATAAGTAAAGAACTTAATATAAGGCTAACTAACTATAACTAAAAGCACGTCTTTAATATAGAATTAACT
>LFIW01001286.1:0-28168 GCA_001625285.1 Colletotrichum incanum
AAAAAAAAAACCCCCCCCCCCCCCCCCCCCACCCGCGCTACTAGGTATTGCTCATTTTTTTTTCTTCTTTCCTTTCTTTCTCAACACCCTGCCTAGTACACTAAGCAGCGCCGTCCTAAAACTTGCGTCGCCTGACGTCTCACTCACTCACGCACACACCCACATCCCGTTTCAGTCGACTTTTCCTATCTTGACCCTATCGCCTTTCCTTCATCTCACTCACCTCATCTACCTTTTCCTCACCTCATGTCGGCCAGCCCTCCCGGTTACTTCATTACCTGCCCGGAATCCGGAACCTGTCGTATTCTCATTTGGTAGGGCACAGGGTCGGCATAATCACCCAAGGGTTGCAGCGGATTGATCGACGAACCCGACATCTTCGGCTTATCCACCACCCCCTGCGCGGGCCCTGACGCAGTCGCCGCACTTCATTTTCCATCCCAGTCCCCCATCGTCTTCAATGCGAAACCGCAGCCTTTTCTGGACCGGTCGCACCCCCGTGCTAGAGTAATTTCGATCTTCTGCCCGACCGATTTTTCTCGGCTACGAGGCATCTCCAAACTTTGGATGAATCGCATTCGTTGGATTCAACCGACTTATTTACTCGCACTTGCAGACCTGTGAATTGGAGCCTGTTCGCCTCATTACGTCTCCCCAAATTGGGTCACCGTCGCCATGCACCTCGACCCTGGCGACGGCAGGAGGCCGACGGCCCAAGATGAAGAAACCTACTGGCAATCCGTGCAACTCTTGCAAAAGGAGGACGACGAGAGACTTGAGGGCGAGTTCATGGCTAACACCAAGTATTACATGAGCCGCCTGACGGACCTGAACCTCCAGAAGCAGGAGCTAGAAAGACGTGCGCTCGAGGTCCACCGTGCCATTACTCGAGAGCACAAGAGCTTGGAAGACATCACCAATCACTTCCACGAAGCTAGGAAGGACCTCCAGCTCCAACGTGAGAGCCACCACAGGGCGGTGGTCGCCTGGTTCGCCGAGGAACGCCGCAAGGAGAATGAAGAACATGCAAGGATCGCCGCTGCCGCGCTTGCGGCGCCCTCGCGTCGCGATGTTGCGGCCACCGACATTGCGCAGGCCAACAAGGCGGCTAACGGACTACCTAACGGCGCAACCATCAACGGGGACCATCGCAACGGTGCTCACCCATCAATACCCATCCCAGGCATAGTAGACCAGCCGCCGCTCACAATGATCGTTGATGCGCTGGGCCGCCCGATCGGACCTGTGAATCGACTTCTATCCAGCAACAGATCCGTCATATTTCTGTCCGGTTTGCCTCAGAAAAGACCGGTGCATCTTCGCGACGGCGTCGCATTTAACCAAGAGGATTTGAAGAAGCTTGGAGAAGCGGAGGAGAAGTGGATGGGCGCCGTTATCCAGGCGACTGGTCTCGTCCGGAAGCAAGCCCAGCAGTGCAGCCAGTGTGAAAAGGGCCAAGGTCTCTTTGCCCAATGCATTAGTCTCGACATGCCCGAGTTCCAGGCGTGTGGTAATTGCGTGTGGCAGAGATCAAATTGCTGCGAGGCACCGGCAACAGAGCAAACTCCGAATGCCACGAAGTTCAAGGCCTTTAATGCGCCTACGCAAGAGGCCCAAAACGACCGCCTTACCAACGGCAGCTTTACCAATGGCACTGCAACTCCCGTATCTCTTAGTCGACCAAACTCCCGAGATAAGAGTTTCGCTGAGGGCTCGACAGCCACTGACGAGGCGGAAGAAGACTTGACTCCCATCACTAAGGCAACCCTCACCCTGAAGCACGATGGAAAGGTCTACACCCACCCAGAGTGCATGGAAGGCGTCCCCGTTGAGAAAGTTGACCAGAGTCATCCGTACTGGGACCAGTCATGGCCCGAGATAGCGCCAATGATTGAACCGACTCTGCAGACATGGCGGGACAAGCTACAGGCCGCCCTCGAGAAGGGGCAGACTAGCATGAAGTTCCAGCTCGGCCGACAGGTGAATCGTGGAGAGACTATCCTGAAGTTTCTGGAGGACGCCGACTTTTGCCCTTACCAACTGGTGGCAAAGAAGTACATGATGACCCGCCTGGTTTCTTACGACACCATTTTCCGTTTGGCCGATACTCTGCGAACCTTGGAAGGCTTTAAGACGCTTGACATCACCCCGTTAGAATGGTTGCGGCAGCGTCTGCAGGAGATCATTACTGCGGAAGGCCCCAGCTTCAACCTCGCCAAGACTATTCACGACTTCTACCACGATTCGAAGTACGTCGCCCTGAGACTTGCCAACGGCAAAAAGAGCATCGGTCGGCCATCGGGCATGAAGATGACGCCAAAAGACTCTCCCAATTCGATCAAGGGCACGCCGAGTACGAAGAAGCGTAAACTTTTTATCAGCGAGGAGTTTCCTGGCGCCTCGCAGCGGCCGCTTGCACCAACACCAACGCATCAATCCCAGCCTCAGCCGATATTACAGTCGCAGCCCCAGATCCTTCAAGAGGAACCACCGCGGAGCGCGCCGCCGACACCCGAATTTGCTAGGCCGTTCAAGAAGTTCAAGATGGCGCAGATCTCCAGAAAACCCAAAGACCTGGATCTTGTCTACGATGGCTTCACTGACACCGACGACTACAGCGGCGATCACATTGGCAAGCACGACTGGGCGTTAAACCGCATCAAATCCCGGCTGAACACCGTTAGCACCGGTGTGACACAGTACTGGCACTGGATTCCCGATGATGGCGAGCAGATCTTCGAGCATCAAGTACTCGCCGAAGGGGACACCTTCACCTGGGGCATATATGCCAAACCGATTAACTTTCACCTGGAGTTGGGGCATATTCAAGAGATGCGATGGGCCACCGAAACCCTCAAGGTCATTGTTGTGTGTAAGGAGGGCGTCGTGGTCTCGCCTGACGGCGAGCCAAGAGGAAACCTTTTGGTCGAGTTCAAGCGAGAACGCACCAAGCGGCGCTTTTTGGTCTTTTGCAGCAAGAAGGGAATTGAGTTGGAAAAGGTCGAGAGGTGAGTATCCCGTCCTTCCTGCGGAGCATGAATGTCGCTGACCAAACATCAAAGGGACGTCATTGAGAGGGCGTGGGACGAATACGAGTCCCCCGATGTCCCGGCGATGCCGGATTCGGAGATTGATTAGAAGCTTCCGGTGCTGTGCAAAGCACGTCGATACACAGGGATGTTTGTCTGTTGCGGTGAGAATGGAGAGCAGTGGAGATACCCCTTGGTTTCTGGTTTCGTTGGGTTTCGATTTCCGCGGTTCGAGACGGAACTCGGCTGCGTGGGCGTTTTGGGCGTGTGATTAGGCGCGCAAATGGAAAAATGCCATGTGGGTTGATAGCACCCGTCCCAAGCGGTGTGCGAGGCATGATTGTCGCCAAGGTTTGGCCGTTTGCCGTAACCGTGATTGGGCGGCATCGCTTGTAACAGTTTGAGCATGGCCGAATTTATGATCTACTGGTGGAATGCCTCTTCGGCTGTCCAACGGACTTGTTTCTGCTTTTTCTTCGGGGTCTTGCATGGAGGCTAAACAAGAGTCCCTTTCTTTCAGGACCCGTTTCTTTCAGTCAGTGGCCGCAGTAGATAGGGTGGTCTCCAGAGCCAACCGAATCGAAGTTGTTTCCGGAGGGGCTTGTGCCCGGTATCTGCGCGATCTTGCGATCTAGTCGCCATCAATGAGTGTGTACGAACATAAGCTGTTTCTGTCCGAAGCTCTGGATACTCATTGCCATCCCATTTCTGGAGAAAAGGGGTCCAGGTGATATCTTGTTTTCTAAGGAAGTACCATACGACAAAGTCATCATACTGAGCTTCGAGACCAAGGCCGGATGGTCAACTGGTGAAGTGCCCTAGTGGCGCATTTGGACACCGCTATACGGTTGGACAGGGACACCGGCGCCGCATACTTGCATCAAAGAACGGATATAGGGATGTGAGGGACTAACTATAAGCATGTTTCTGCGAGCTTCAAGGGGTAGAGAGAGCGGTGACGAGGACGGAGACCGGATACTTCGCATGGGTTGGAAGCTGGGACCCGGCGGCCGCGTGCCCCATTTGTTCCGGCCGGAGTGTCTTCCATCATCGACTTCGTCTTGCAACCTCATCTGCTGCCTTCCGCCTCATCCCTATTCTTTAACCGCTTCGGAATCTGGCTTCGGTGCCGTTGTTACTAGCTGTGAAGAGGGGAAATGGTGAGGTTCAGGCAGGCGGAAGGATAGCAGCGTCCGTTTGGCGGTCTCGGAGTGTTGACTCCTAGCTGGGACCATGTTGTGAAGGACATGACAGCACGTTTGTTTGAGTCATGCCAGCCAGGCCGGGCAGCTTTCGGTTCTGAGCTGGAGTGCAATCTCCGGGATGCATCAGATACCGAAAAGGCAAATGTCTCCGGTGGTGAACACATGAGTTTGCAATCATTTATTCTGCGCGGTTTCCCCCAAAGCATTGCTCCCTGCCCGCCAGCCCAGCTGGAAGCCTTTTCACGGTCTCACTGCAGCCTTTGTTCAAGTTGGGACATATTTGCGGCGACGTGTCAGAATGCAACTGACTCAAAGGTTTCCTGGTTGAGGGATCTCTGGCGGTGCCTGCGAGTGTGAGATGCCGCTTGCCGCCACGGAGTACCTGCTTCTGGCTGACAGCCAAGCTCGCAAGGTGTAGAAGACGCCAGCAAACCTGGCGATTATCTGAAATTGCCTATTATTCAAGTTTCCCCACGATGCCCTGTCTGTTTTCCGTCTCTTCTTACACTTTCTTCCCGTCCATCTTATTCTGCCACCGTCATCGGGCCTGGTAGCAGTGCCTATGTGCCGTAGGCGCCCTCCTACTAGCAGGAATGGCTTCCTTCTGATTCTCTATCCCTCCCTCCCTCTCCCCTCGGACCCGGCAAAATGCCACGCCAACTTGTCATCATGCCAAACCAACCTATCGAGACCTACGTCTCTCCCATCTCTTCTCACCGCGGCCTTGTGGACTGGATGCGAGATGGATTAACATGACACTCTGCTTCACACCCGTGCTTCAACCCTTCCCTAAGCCTTTCCTTCAGCAATCACGGTGAATATGAGAAAGGCGTATCACCCCCGGACATCCCGAGCTACTTCATCACTGATGATGAACGGGCGCAATGGGCGTCAAATAAATCCCCGAGCCTGGGGCCTGGCTGTTCTCTTGCATGTCACGGCTCGCTCTGGGCGGCGCGCTTTTACTAAAGCCTTCCAATTCTGCTCGAGAGCCGAGACCCACGATACAAGCTGCACATCGACAAGCCAGCCACCAAAGTCTCGCACGGACCTGGACAGGGATGGATAACTGTTCCTAAAGGAAGAGGCAAGCTCCCTCCAACTGCGTTCATGGCATATAATCTGACCTTTTGGGTAGAAACTCTTCAGAACTAGGCAGAAGATAAAGTTTCTTGAGCCGAATTTACTGAGTGACTCGCTCCCGAAGTCTTCGTAACAGTCGCGACTTCTACGCCTCCCGTCAACGAGGCCGCCTCGTTAACCCCCAAATCCTGGGCCCCTCGCTATAACTAGTAATACGTGTTCTCTGGATCTTCACGCGGTCCGTCACGGCCTGCAGCTCGAGAACCATCTCATACTGTCTTGGGGTGCCTGAAGTCTCGGAGGGTATGAAGATCCTCCGACACTTGGCCGATGGAAAGCTCGCTTCGTAGTCGTCGATATCGATGACGCACAATCATGGCCCTCTAGGCTGATCTTGGAGAGAAGCTGAGGATGTAGCCTCAAACAAAGGCCGTCGCAATTAGTAACGAAAGTACTGTGACGTGCAACGACATGCTGTTCGGGGGTTGCTTAAGTGCCCGCAATGGGGAAACTTGGCCGATCAAGGATGTTCCATGCGCCCCAGGCCCTCGCGGTCCGATGGATGAGATCATATCCCCCGCCTTCCCACCCTACCAGGGTCATTCAGTTTTCATCCCGTTCCGCTGTCACTATACATCTTTCATGCGCTGCCGAACACACGCCAGTACACAGTACATCGCCCCTTCGCTGTGGCGGGGTGTTCGTTGTATCTCCGCACGCGTCGGCAGCCTTGTACGTTGCCTACTTCTTTCGGCTTTCGTCACCAGCCTGGCCAAAGTGCCTAGTCTCCTTCCCAAGGTCCTCCTTCTTCGTCGGTTGCTCTATTCCTGCTGCGAGTGTTCCGCCGGAGAGATCTCGATCTCCGACAACTACGACGGCGACGATTTCGTTAGGATGATTATCCGTGCCTGCCGCTCAACACTGTTCATTCGTAACCTTGTTGGCATCATCGTGAGCTTGATGCTCAGATCGGAATGATCATGTTGGCCAGGGTGCCGTACGCCCCGGCCCCCAACGACACCTTCCGTATCTGGGTGCGTGGGAAGATCCGACGTGGTGGTTCGGTGCGAGCCTTCAGCCACTCCCTGGGAGTTTGTGTAGTTGACGCGAATGGCGGCTCACTATGATGTCTGGCTTCTAAGGTTAGGAGGAGCAGTGATACGAAAGACGTCGGGCTTCAGCCTTCCTTCATCATCAGTTTAGATGACTATGCATAGCGGAGCAAGTTGTGTCCAGATTCGTCGCATTGAAAATCGCGGGAAACCAAACCCCAGTCCCCTTATGTCAACCTCATGAAGAACTTACCAGCTCGTCAAACAAGACGCCGCCAAGATAGTTCTCGGCATGAGCTCGTGGTATGTCATGGTCGTTGACGTAACATCTCTCTGGACAAGAAAGGGTGAGTGACACCGAACCTATCCGCCGCACCTGAGCCGACGTCTGTTTAGCTGTATTGTGTATGCCGCTCCTGGCGCCAACGGGGCAAATCCTTTGATGGACAGGCACCAGCAAGATGGCTCCACTACTCCATGCCCCGGGCCTCCGCAATGTCCGTTCCGTGACCGTGACAACGGTCGAATAGAGCAGTGCACTTGTCTCGGTTTGAGACCGGGCACTAGACCCTTGAAGCCTGCCCGAGCCCAGGCTTCACTGCCGGCCCCGTAGCTGAGCCTGGTGGTGTTGTTCTCAACGCAGCGCGTCCCGAAGACCAGCACACCCCATGGCACGCAAGAACCCGCGGTGTCAGTAACGATGTCCGGCCTTCAAATCAAGCCATATGAGTTGGTCACTGTCGGAATGGGGCAAATGAGAGGCAATCGGAGGTATATATCCACAGGCCAGCACCAGCCACGCCAGGCAAGATGGGGGTCCGCCCACTCAGCCACAACGAGGGGCAGCCAAATCCCACTCCAACAACAAGCAATGATCACACGCTTCGGTGTGATCATTGCTACTACTCGTACGAGTATCACAACCTGTGGTACCAACTGTCACAATTCAAAACTCAGTTTCCTTGAGACAAAAGAGACCAATGCTCTTAAGATCGCCTTTCAGATCTAGATGGACGAATACTCGAACGATCTTACGAAGAAGTGCCGAGTACGCTAGAGCAGACCAAAACAATGTCAACCCAGACTTCGAGTTCAAGGACTCGTCTACTGTTTTCGGTCTTTCTTTTTATCCTGAGAAGCGGCTGAACCAGCAAAACCAGTAGGTTATCCACCAGAAGTCTGACTGAGGCAAACAAGCCATCACGTATGCGATCGTCTGCCATTCCGCCGTGGAATTACGCTACAGGGTTCTTTGTCGAGATTTCTCTCCACAGGGCTTGCTGGTCTTCGACGCTCCGTCACCCACATCGTTTAAAGCAGCAACAAAGACTCATCCAGGCCAGGAAGCACTCAAGTAAAGCTACCTTAGCAGACTTCGGTATCTGGGGCTCGTCTAGCTCGGCATTTTCAACTTCGTGACTTCGACCGTCCGAGATACATTCTGCTCGTTTTGCACTTAGCCAAACTACTTGGCGCCTCCGGCCTCCCTCCCTGGAATTTCTTTGAACACACTAAAGAGACGGCAGTGACCCCTTCGGCGCGCTGCAACGAGCCCTTCGCACTCTCTGGTCCTGCCACACTTCAGCAAGCAGTGGACAGGCATCATACACGGAGACGTTGAGGTGCTCTGTTGGCGTTTTTGTCACAGCAGGTATTCCTGTGTATAGATCCTGGTGCAACAATCCTCGGTATGTCATGGTTTCAGGGGATTTTCCGGCTTTTACATGCCGTCTTGTCTCCTGGCGGGTGGACGGTAACGTCCAGTCAGCCGTTCCCTTGCATGTCACATCAATACAACTCTTGTAGGTGTTCCTGAGTTGTCTTCTCGAGATGCCAATCATGCAAGCACACTGAGTCCATCTACAGTGCTCGGCCTTTGATCTGCAGGTGGTATTTAGTGATCTATCCCCGTGCCAGCTCCTCAGGAACTGCTGATGACACTTTCGATAACTCCGGTACATCGACTGCTGTGACTAGATGTATCTCAGCAACACTTACCCAAATATGATTGACGGTTGATGGAAAAGCTGTCAACGCTGAGGCTTCTGGTGTACGATACTTGCACGTCTCAGTCATCTTCACCAAGCCTTGCCGGCAGCGACTCTAGTCGCACATGCACGGCTCTTCCGGAACCACTTATAAGCTAGATGTCTCTGTTACATTCTCAAAGAAATATGCCGGATCAAGTTCGTCTATCTTCTGGGAGTTGACTCATTGGAATCGTGTGATGAAGAGCCGGTTCGACCTCTGACTACGGAACGAGATTGACGGCTCACATGACATGTCGTGGAGAGTGGCCAACGCCATTCCTCTCTGCACGTGCCTTCGTTCGCCGTCTGGCTGCTACCATTGCCTTCGAGCTGTCATATCACGCTTTCTTTCTTTCCAGGTGTGTCACTGTGGCAGAAAACTGGGTGTGTTGTATCAAAGACCGGAAGAAACCCGAATGTTCGAACGGGTTTCTGCCCTATATCTCTCTCGCCAACCCTTCCTGCTGGTTATTTATCGGCACTCGCACTTGTCTGCATAGGTACATATCCCACTTGTATGGGTGTCGACCTACCGATATATGCCCTGACAACGACGAATTAAACGTCAATGAACATGCTTCGGTTGGTTTACCTATTCAACGGATGTATTCTTCGCAGGCATTGGTATCGCTAGGCTAAAGCCAGTGTGGGACTCCCGTCACTCGTCTTATCGAAGGTTCTCCTTCTATTTCACTGTCTGCCACGTTTCTGTTGTTTCAACTTTCAGACGGCGTCTCGGATCCCCATCTAGAGTGTCGAAAACGCGTAGTGTCACCGCAGAGCCTACAGCGCTTATTCATGTGAGGCTTCGCAAGAAAAGCCAAAGACTGGAAACTGGGGTGATGCTGCTGGTGCTGGCATGAGACCACTCGGAGATGACTGTTTTAGTATCTGTCCAAGTTGGACTTGAGGTCAAAGCCTCGCATTCAGCTATCAATCAGTCGTTGTCTACTCCTGGCGATCAACGGCGATAAGTTCCTCGCCTGTCATCAGACCTTTGGTCCCTTGAGCCGTTTCCCAATATGAATGAACAAGGCTTGTCTCGTATCTTGCATTTTGATGTGCTGTGTGAAATGTCTATATACTTTGTGCTAAAAGTATCAACCTGCCCTATCTATCAAAGCTTCGATGATGGTGCCTCACAGCCACATCCATCAACCTCGCCCTTCACCACCTTGCTCGACTCCACCAAGGTGCTCTTGTTGAAACTCTGCTGGCTTGGGGGTACGTCCAAAGCGGGGTTCTTGTCAAAGAAGTTGACCGGCTTCAGGTGCACCTTGAGGATCTCAACCGGCATCACTGGAAAGTCCTCGATTCTGGGTACATGGTTGATGCCGAACTGCACCCACACCACAATGTCGGAGTCGGGCGTCAAGGTCTCGTTGCGCTGCGACCAGCCTCTGACACCAGTTCCTCCGCGAGACTGGTTTGTGTACCAGCCACCGGCATAGAGCTCCCGATCTCTGTGAGTCGTGACGTAAATGTTGTGATCCGCAAACTCGGCGCGCTTGTAGTTAAAACTGTCGGAATCGCTCATGAGTTTCTGGAAGGGCGGAGCCATGATCTTGTAGGCTACCGGCTTGCCGTTGACGGGATTCAACGAGTTCGGGTTGGTGATCTTGAACGTCCTGTTCAGGTCGAAATCAAGGTCCAGGCCTGACGTCTTCTCAACGACCTTGTCCACGACTTCGTACCCGGTGCCGTGGGGGTTCCAATTGGGATCCCGCGGCATCTTGTGAGCTTCTGAGTAGACCAACTGATTGGTGTGACCGTCGATCATTGGGTCGACGCGGAGTGAGAAGATGTGTTGATGGTGGCCGGCGAGCACACCAGGATGGACGACGGTGCCGAAAGACGTGCCCACCTTGTCCAACTCGTGGTCAATGGGCTGCGTAGAGAGGATGCCTGTGGCCCGGACCTCGTAGGTCACTTCGCCTGCTTGGTTGAAGATGAACATGAGAATGTACTCGTAGTTGGAGACGGTAATGATGCTCTGGAGAACCAGTTCCCGAGATCGAACGACAGCAGCGCGACCCGTCCGGTAGTTAGTGTGCTTCCAGGAGATTCCGGCATCTTGCTCGTGAATGCAGATGCAGTTCTCCCTGGGGTCCGGCTGACCGCGGTCATCGGCGATGACGCCACTGAGATACTGGATGCTTCCTAAGCAGTCGCAACCCAGCTGGAGGTTGTTTGCGGTGGCACCGGCACCAGCATCACCCAGGTCAAAGGCGGCTTTCTTGTGGAAAGGGTGGCGAGGGTCGCCGTAGGGCACGCTCATCTCCGAGAGGGATAGCCTGTAGAATAGCGGACGACCATCGTACTTGACGTTGTAAAGCACCATACCTTCCCGCTGGTTGAATCCTATTCAGAGTTAGTCGCCCATGCGATACGCAGGCTACGACAGTCTCAACATACCAATAAAGAAACTCCATTTCTGCCATTCAAGAACGTTACCGGTCTCTCCGATAGGAGTGACGGTGAAGCTGGGTCCTTCAGGCTGGCTGACGTGTAGAGGCTTGAGGTCCTTCCGCAGATTCTGACTTTCAGGGATGTACTCGTTTGCAGGTTTGGGTCTATAAGGACTCAGGGGTTTGATGGTGTTGTCGGCGCCGGTTGGCAGGATGTCGATGCGGATGATCTTGTACCCATTACATTCAACCACTGGTAAGATAGGAAGTGGGAATGCGTAGTGGTTCGAGTCGGGCTCAGCGCTGTTGTTTGGGTCTCTCATATAGAGGAAAACCTGGTAGAGGCGCTCATCGTCATTGACGCCATCCGATCCTAGCTCCTGTTAATCTCATCTTCCGTAGCTGTTCGACAAACAGGCCCTCACCGTAGATCCAAGGATCGGCGCAGACAACGGTGCCCTCGGGAAGTTCGAGCTTCTCGATCTCGGCCAGGACCTTGGGGTCCTCGAGGGCAATCTTCTCGACCATCTGGGCCTCATCGTAGTCTACGTTGCCATGGACGTTGGCTCCCAGCTTGACGTTGCTCTCAACCTTCCCTGTCGTCAAATTGACAATCGCTTCGTGGAAGAGGTCCTGTTGCAAGTTTAGTTGGCATTCGTTGAGGTCTCGTGAATTTTTCTGGTCATCTTACCGTTCCCCGAACATAGTAAGCCAGGAAAGCCCGGCGATCAGGTTGAGTTGGAGACAGTCCTTTGTCTTTCGCATCTAAGTAAGGCGCCAGTTCCGCCTTGGCTGGTTCGCTAAGCGTCACCACCTTGAACCGCAGAGAAACAGACTGAGGCCAAGAAGTCTGGATCACCTGTGCAGCGGCTTGGATCTCCGCACCCGAGAGTGGGCAGAGGGGATGCGGGACTGACATTATGAGAGTGGTTGAATAGCCGGATCAAAGCAACCTTAAAAAATAAAATAAAAAAGTAGAAAAAAAAAAGGTCATACAAAGAATGAATGATAAAGAGAAAAGGTCGATATTTATATGTCAGGTGTGGATGTTTGGATATGGTTGCTGGCCTCAAACTGCGGTGGAAACTCTGCTTCTTATCAGTCCCCGATTCTGCAACGTAAGTTCCGGCGCATGGAGTCTACATTTTAGGGGTGGCGCAGGCTCCGTTTTTTTATGGTAGATCGGCTGACCCGCTTCTTCCATCCGCGGTTAAGCGCCCTGCAAGTACTTTCATCGTGTCACAACATCTTGGCAGCAAGCCTTATCACTAGGTACGACCCTTGCCTGTTGTCCTCGGGGTCCGATGGCTCGCTCATAGAAAGAACAGCTTCGTAACTAAAGAAACAGCCAACTATCTTCCAGATCCCAGACGTATAGCAGCCAAGATTTTGTCGTGCTATCACGAACACTTCGCTCCCATATCCTTTCCAGCATGTTGTTTGCGTTTCTAACGTTATTACAGCATGAGGAAACCCAAACATTTCTAAAGATTATTCGGACCATGTTTCTAAGCTCGATAGTCTGTGCCTCTGCTCCAAGAATGAACGCCGGCCACACCAGGCTCTTGACGTGGAAGTCCTGGGCTGGTATTGAGAGCATGTGGAGTATGGCAGATTGGATAGCTCCATCAAGGTAGTATTTCGACAGATAATTTTCTTCGGAGGAGTTTCCGATGATATGAGAGGCATAAACTTCAACTGCTGACTTGTAAGCATGTGCGAGATGTGAGCGCGACTCGTGATAGTGTGGATCTGAGAAGTCCATAGCCCAAGCTGAAGGCGAGAAGTTCTCCAGGCTATTGCACAGCCCTTCAACAGCAACCTGCCGCTCGGAGACCATCAAAAGATCCGAACGTAACGAGTTGATGATCGATATCAAGTACAGTAGCTCTGCAGGACAACCAACCCAGGTTTGGTCTTCCGATTGTCGCAAGGCTTTCATAAGGGACGGATCTAGAGAGGCGAGTTGTTGTGAAAAGAATCCCTTTGCTGGTGCTAGTGTTGCACCCAAAATTCCAAATCTGTCACATTGATTAGCAGTGGGACGACGGAATTAGAAGTGATGTTGTTACGTCGTGTAGGCTGTGTCGAAATATTCCAGCCAAGGGGAAGATTCGTATCCCTCATTCTCGAGTGCACTCCTGCGCTTTTGAAGAATCTTCCCAGCACCTCCCAAATGGTGCTCCCACCCTCGACTACCAAACTCTACTACGTCCATACATACGAAGAGCACAATCGCTGCAACCACTGCGTCGTTGTTTGTCACGTCATGGCTGTCTATCTCGGACTTCAACCATTGCAGGGCTTTCTGCTTATGCGCCAAAGCTGTTTGCAGAGTGGAAGAAAGACTTGATTGTGCCAATTGCCAGTCATGGTCATGCGGTACATGCCATAGTGAAGTAGGGCCGACAGCTCCAGGCTCGCCTGAGGGGACTTGCGCCTTGTTGATAAGCAATCGATGAGAGTAGTGAAAAGCCGATATTGCAATCATTGTATGAGACAACGCTTTGCTTTTCGCCATGAGTGGCATCAGGGCCAAAAAGGGGTTGCTGGATGTCTGGTAGTAGACCACGCATTCCTTGGACATTTCCAAGTCGACTGGCACGTCACTTAGAGTCAGCATCTTGGATGTAGCAGGCTCGTGCTGCAGCTTACAGTAGCGTATGTAATTCCGGCAGTCGTGAGATAGATCCTGCAGATCGGGGTCTATGAGTGACCATGGTACTTCAACCGAAGAGAAGCATGCATCTGGCATTGTCTCCGCGGAGCGATTCGCCATCACAGACCCTGGCAGTCCAGGACCTTCGGATACAAGCTTATCTGCTGATTCGTTCCTATTGAACGTGGCTTTCCCCATCATTTTGCCCCTGCTGGCCACGCTATTGGTCCAGACGAGTTTCTTTGGCCGGTCATACCCCTGGCATCGAAGCTTCAGGGAGGAGCAGCGGAGACAAGTTGGAAGGAGCCTGTCGCACCTGGTCCGCTTTTTTCGGCAGGTCCAGCACGAATTAGAGGCGTATGACTCTTCGGGCATGGCTGTTCGGACATCGTTGGCTGACCGACAAAGTGTTTCGTGCTGTCCGAGGTTGCGTGAAGTTGGGTCTAGATGTGAAAGTGAAAGTTGACAGGCGGGGCTTTTCTTATCAAACGATGGACCCAGCAGACCGGGAAGCCGGCAGATTGTGCGATCAACGCTAAACCTTATTAGGAAGCCAAGACGCGGCCCTGGTCCGAACCCCAGATGTGTCCCTCACTTGGGCCCACGGTCAGTCTGGAGAAATACCACGCAGCTTATTAGCATGCCTCTTCAGACTTATTCATAGATCCATTACGTCTTCTGAGTTCCGGGGGGATATTTTGTCAGAGGATCAAAGCCCGATAAGCGTGTTCCCTGCCTGCATCCCGGAGGTCAGGGGGCATGTGAACTTGGTTGTCAAAATGGGATTCTACATCTACTCTTCCGCCAGTGTTTTCCATGACTTCTTGTCGAGATGATTTCGTTATACACCCACCAGCTGGCTGCTCTTCGAACCACAGATCTGTGCGCCACTGAGACTATAGTAAACGTACCAAAGAGACTACACAAACAAGTGAGTTGTTAGTCCAGACTGAGGCATGCGTTGGTTGCCTTTTAGCATTTCAAATACTTATACAGCCAACGGTGCGACTCTGGCAAGCTGCGTCAGCAAACGACGCCAGGCAGACCGATAGAAAAGCGAATCCACCAAAGTGCTTCATTTTTGGTCCTCTGATATTAATGTGTTATTCGAAAGATTGAGGATTGAATGGATGTAAACAAGTGGACAGGCTGACTGAAACCGATCAAAGGACTCGAAAGCATGCAGACTGAATCAAAAGTATATAAGAGCAATGCCTAGCGCAGCAGTTGAATAATCGATGTCGATTTGATACAAAATAACTGGGTTCAATGATCGAGGCGTGAATGCCTTGCTTGATTGAGAGATTCTTCTCATCCTGGTCGAAGCGAGGTTCTGTCTTGCATTAATCCTTTATCACTGGTTCTTGCTTATCGTTATAACATGGAAACGCAGTTTCAGAATTTCCAGAAACAAGCGTCAATACAACGAATGTAACATGATACGTCAGGTCTAACACTCGTCAATTTGTCCAATTGACCCCTTACCTGGTACTCGCTGCCCAACAAACAAAGAGACCGGACAGGCAATGGGAGACGTACACTTTTTCTCTATTACCGAGTTCATCCCGGCGCCACATCTCTCATCAGCAATCCGACCTCTCATCGGAGCTCTTCTGCACCTCAAAATTGGGTATGTATTATTACATGTAACTATCATGATCTCCTGCTTACGGCAGTGGTTCCCATTCTTGTCCCTTTGTCATGCATGGCAACTTGATTTAGCTGGTGGCTCCGGCTACCGGAAAGGCCTCATGCTGATACGTACATAGCTGCTAGATCATGCTTCCCTCCTGTGTTGCTTACACAACCGCTAAGCCAAATCTTTTCTAAGATCCAGCAGCAACTGAAGTCTCACTGGAGTTGCCGATCACTACTAAAGACAGATGCGTACTATTAAGCAATAGACTCCGAGTCTGCCTTTTACAGTCCACCCCCTATACCTAGGCACCTACCAGCAATGTTGGGTTAGTCCTTGTTTTATAGAATGATTAGAGAGCGGATCAAAATGTCTTAAAGGCCAATGAAATTCTGTTATTTTGCTTCTAGCCGAAGAATGAACCGGTAGGAAAAAATCACTTACTACGACCTTCGCCGAAGATGACGACTTCGTGTGGCTGAAGAATATGTTCAGACGTCCATACAGTAAGGTTGAGGTCGCGCTCCGTGAGGAATGGAGCAGCATTGACAGCTGACAGCAGACACAGGCTAATGAATTGTAAAGTCACCATGATAGGCGAGAAGATGCGTTGTCTAATTTTACAAGAGTAGGATGTATAGGACCATGGAATTTACATCCTTTCTGAGGGCTTTTGTATAATGATTATATTGATCTTTATTGAGGCGCTCACTGAATCTAATTCAGCTTGTAATATGATTGTTGTTACTATTGAAATTGCTAGTGAAATCAAGTGTAAACCTTTCAGCAAGGATCTTGATCTATTTTGTGGAGAGCTATTGACCTAGGACTATCAGGTGCACCACTAATGACGCAGTGTCTTTGTTTCGATCGTCAGTTTGGGATTATTACGGCTAAGCGGCAGCACTGGGCCGTAAGACTCAGAAAACCAAGATTGGCAACATGACTCAGTATCAACAGGTAACAAGTGTATCTAGCTGAACACATGCTACCAGTGTGG
The DNA here is from genome assembly GCA_001625285.1 of Colletotrichum incanum. Taxonomy (NCBI): domain Eukaryota; kingdom Fungi; phylum Ascomycota; class Sordariomycetes; order Glomerellales; family Glomerellaceae; genus Colletotrichum; species Colletotrichum incanum. The sequence continues at coordinate 16,103 of LFIW01001286.1, forward strand.
ACCAATATTCCAGTGTCGCTGACACAATTTACTTATGGTGCGTTGTGACTTGATATGATGGCTAGTGATTAATCTATGCTAATCCAAAAAAAGCTTCCGTAAATTGAAGACATATATCGCGGCTCGTATCGCTTTGGATGTCACGCCTTTCATACAACCACGTGCGTGGTGAGCAATACTAGGGTAGTGGAGTTTGGCTTCTTTCGTTTGGAACGTTGAAGTCTATCAAGGTCATCGGAAGATCTGCGATAGCTTTGAATTTGGTGGATATTGAATATAATGGTATTTTTTCATCAACCTCTAATTTCCTTCAATTTCGACAGACTTCACACATAAAGATTGTATTCTCACGAATATTGCCAAAGCCAACATGCAAATCATCAAAGTTACACTTTTGTCCCTACCTCTTGCTGTTAACGGGTTTGTTGAGCAGAGTCTCTACCTATATTACACAGAACAGCTATTAACTAAGCATCAGGGTTTTCGCTAAGCTGCACGAGTTTGCGGTTTGTGTGCAGAACATAAATGCATTTCCAGTCGGCGGCAGCCCTTGGAGTCCCAGCTACGAGTGGTCGAAGAGCTACAACGTCAATCAGAAGGCCACACAATGTACATGCGATTATTACAGAAACCGACATACGGGCAACAAGCAGTGGGACTCATGCCCTGACTGTGTGTATGGTAGCGTGTGTACTGCTCTTCCAAGCCCATGATGTACCCGTTGGTATCACAGGGATACCGTACGCGTACGGGTTTGCTGCAAAGTCACGATATCGTGGATAGTGGTCTGCAAGTGGTTGATTCAAGTATGAAGAGTTGAGAGGTGAGGTGGACGGGTGGTCGAGAAGATATCGCCAGTAGGAGCTGGAGAATCCGTGTAATCTCATTAGCCACCGAGGTACGGCACGTGAGATCCACGTGATGTACCGCCACACTCTCAGCCACTGGTGATCTGGATATCCCAACAGTACCTCACTGACTATCTAGACCCAACTTGTATGCCAATCACCCGGGTGGCACATTGGAGGCGATGAGGCATGCTCCATGTCTCTACTTGAATTGTGTCCCGCAGACTGATCAATCCTCCACAGATACAGTATTACTGCCATAAATTGTGCGGTGCTCAGGCCGCCGAGGTTCCTAGCTAGAAGCCGAAGATGGACACCATCTCACGTATGCTGTCAGCAACATTTGTGGTTTCGCTATGTAGCCTTCTGCGTATGATATTTCAGAAAAGGTCGTGAAGGAATGCGCAAGAATTGCGGCCTGGTCGTGTAGCTGATGCTGATGAAAAGCGGCAAGTGACAATTTGAGGATACAAATCGGGCGTTGTGACTTCATCAGTCGACACTTCCGGTGTTCTTCTGTCATGGGCATGAGTATCTTCAGAGTAAATAATCAGGACAAGTACCGGCTGAGGTATCGTGTCTAAAAAAGGGTCTGGGCACTGTGATGGGCATAGCCGTGCGCCGAGAAGAGTTTACTTCAACATAATGGTGATTTCGTTTCAGTTGCAGCAAATAGAGCAACCAAACCCCCAAACTTAAAGGAAGAATGCCCACTAAGATTCAGGTGATCTTGCTGAGAGTATACTGTTCATGAAGTCGGCGAAATCATCACAGACAACCAGGATCTCTGGCGGTCTATGATTAGGGGGTTTCCTTTCTACAACCTTTCATACTCATGCGGTAACAAAAACATTAAGAGACATCTGTAAGCCGTCCTTAAAGATCGTTGTTCAACGTAGTGGGAAACTTAATATTTTAGGTAGAAAGACTAGTTTTATATATGCGTACCTCTTACTCGCGGAAGCTTAGTTAAGGACGAGCTCGACTTCTTAAGGTAACTCTCCTTTGTTTCCCATTTACTAACAATCCTATGACCTTACAGATCGTCATATAACGGGTCTCAGTGCTATGAAGACCCGTTACGAGATTGAAACTTATTCATAATAACGGGGTACATCAAGAATATGAAACATTAGTCCAGGCATAAGTATCACGAGCGGGTCAGGACAACCAACTGCGCCACAAAGCAAAAGCTTCGGTAACAAGAACCCTGTCTCATTATCTCCTGTTCTGTATTGTATAGTCACGCCGGCCAGCACCCTACTGGTTAGGTCGTAACAATGAGCTGTTAGCAGCCTTTTACCGTAACCTACCAATACTTTCGCTTTCAAAGACATGCTAACAGAATCCTCCCGAATGGTACGTCAGCTTACATTCAATAAAGGCTCTAAAAAACTTCTGATAGAGCCTCTTTTTTGACTGTATCTTGTTTCTCCGTTATTACGGTCAGATGCCCGACAGTAGTGTTGTCTGCTAAGAGACGTTAAGGTTAATACTTGTAAACAGTGTTTGTCGCTCTTTGCTAGGTGCTATATTTTACTAAGGTCATTAGGTCTTTAGAGTATATAGTAATCAGTCGTAGACTTAACAAGTGTAACGACCTAGTAAATTAAAGGCGATACAGCCCCACCAGGCAAGGCAGGATGCAGGCGGCACGGCATTTGTACAGATAACTATAAGGGTTAGATAGATTACTATAAAGGCCTAAGAAGCTTAAATAAAATACCAGTTTAAAAATATCCTTATTAGTAATTATAAAGCGTATGTACTAAGTAAGATTATATAGTAATAAATTATAGGCAAAAACTACCTTCTCGACGTGAGAACACCAGCTCTCGAGCGGGTGCTTCAAGCACTCTTTGTTAATCGTGATGATGCAGACTTACATCCTCTGTATATTCCAAGTCGCGTAAAGGTATGTCTTCACCGTTGCTGATCTTCTTGTATCCCTCGTTCTGTGACCTGAACCACTTCAGAGAACGTTTGATCCCAAGGATTAGGCACACCAACACCCCTATGAAGACGATGCCTGATATCCAAGCTCTCCATCCTCGGAAACAGCATGGATACAGCGACATGAAAATGCCAACTCCCCACTGTAACAGGGACTTTGTTTCCGGGTGGTCGGGAAACAGTCCCTTTCTAACAAGCTGCTTTGTAGTTGGTCCTGTCGGGCCGGAGACGTAGCGCTTCAGGCCGAAGTATGGCACTATCTTTTGGCGGGGATGGTTGTCGGGGTATTGAAAGTCTCCCCAGATTCCAGAATAGTAGAGAAAGGATGTGAGATTGGTGGACGCTTCCGTTCCAGGCGGGAATATGCTTGTCAGTCTGGATGTGTCAGAGTTAAAATCGTAGAAGTATGCTGATGACACAGGGTCCCAGAGCTGGCCTGCATCGCAATAGTCTAACAAGACTGAGTCGTGGACGTGGTCACTGATCGACCATGGTTAGCTATGTGACATCAACAGGTGGTTCAAGGCATGTTTACCCAGGAGATACCCAGTTTGCATGAGAGCCCCACGCGCTGTATACCAGAGGCTAGTATGGTGTTAGATGCATTGAAGAGGTTGGCAAAACTCCATACAGTCCAAAATCGAGAAGAAAATCTTACCCGTCCATTCTCAACCGATAGATCCTTGTCATCCCACTTGTAAGCGGAGCCCGAGGAATGTTGGCTGTAGTAAATGCCTGTAGGGTTTCCGTTGTGAAATCGAATCATGTTGTGCTCCCTGTTCACATAGGAGGTCAGTGAAAGCAATCAGGTAGAGACAGGCTGATGAACGAAGCTGACCAGTCACCAACATGATCGCCAAAATGCATCCCATGCTCTGTATCTTCTATCAAGCTATTCATAGGTGGCAGAACCTGCGTAATATTTGCACCTTGGTCATAAGAATAGAAGTAGAAGTAGAAAGCATCCAAGTCTCCCGAGCCTCTATCAACGGTGATAATAACGCAAGAAGTGGCATTATGGAGCTTGCCTGACTCGTCTGGCGTCTCTCCAAACAGCCAGGTCGGGAGCTTTGTGATGTCGCCATTCGCAGTCAACGCGACGGGGCCGTTATTCCAGTATTTGTTCAATAGCGCCAGGTTGTCGAGATCAAGCTGTGGCAGTCCCCGTACGGGCTCCATATGAACCATCGGCGTGGTATGGCGCACATGTTCGAGTATGTCTGCCGGTCGGAACGGGTCTTGAGAATGTAACCATACCAACGGCGCTGTTGTGTTGAAGTATCAGCTTCGATACAGTACTTTGTCAGGCGCAATCTCCGGATATTTGGAGGCGAATGATTTTAGGTGAGATGATTTCCTACCATGAAGAGTCACGTAATCCGGCACAGTCTTTTCGATCTTGCGAGATGTGGACGTAGAGTCATGCCTACTATTATCGGCTGAGATGGATAGTGCAGCGGAAAGCTGGACGCCCAACAGCGGGATCAAGAGATTCCGCCAGGAAAAAGGGAGAAATTCTGAGCGGGCCATGCCTCCGGCAACTTTGAAGCGTATAGCTTATGCGGTCGCACCAATCTGCCGAACAGGGCTTCGATTTCGAGAAGGGAGGCTTCGAATGAGTGATTACTGCGAGCACATATGGCCCATGTGTCCTTCAAAATTCAAGAGCATCCAAAAATCTAAAATGGGGGACAGCTAAGAAAATTTTGCAAGTGCAGGTGTAGGAGGCGGCGTTTGGCGTGTGAAAGAAAACCCAACTGACCAAACCCTCCGAGAATCCAGCGGCTCACAGGGGCACGACAGCCTGCTGATGCTGTGTAACACACATACATGAAATATTGCATCCTGATGAAGCGATGGGCGCGAAAATTATCGTCTTTCCGTACTGGTTATCATGAAAATACTGTGATTAGATACGAAGCTACAGAGCATTTATTGGCTGATAGTTGAATGGGTGTGTAGCGACTCCTTTGCCAATTGGACCGTTGGTCGGGGTTTGAATCCATCTTGGCAATAGTGATGCGCGCTTCTGCGCCGCAGGCTATTCGCTGGCAAGTCTCACTTCCGTTGTTTGTACTTTCTTTGCAGAAGCCTGAGACAGCCATCGACCTTATTTCTCGGGTCACTGCATGCGGTGCTCATTCCGGTCCGTAGCCTTCTCTTCCCACCCTCGGGTGATTTGAGGTTCCGCAACCGCTTCATGTCAAGCTCTCGTGGGACTTCTCAGGGTTACTCATAGTCTCGAAGTGACTGGAAGGATTTCGCCATCTTACTTTTGCCGACCGGCGCCTGAAATTCCTCTTTTGCCCATAAGTTATCACTTTGTGGTTCAGTGGCTTTGTGAGCTGACACTTCTCCCAGCCTTGCGAATGAAGACTAACGCTATATGCCACCATACGATCTTTCCCCTGGTACGCTTGTGCATGCACGACATGGCTCTAAAGGGAAAGGGGGTGGAAGGAGGTGGGAGGGGACGCGCAGCAAAATCTCTGTCCGTCAAGAAACTAACACTGGATCAATTCAAGCTTTGTGCTACGAAAACCCCAATGACACCATATTTTGAATTTGACAGTCGTTGTTTAAGCTAGTATGACTGGCTGCAAAATTCGTCAGCCAGGGAAACAGTATCAGTTGTTGGTAGATCTCCTTACGCAATCTCACTGATATTCCGGATACCACTGTGTCTCTGATCAGGCAGGCGTGTGCGGCATGATCAATAACGCCAAGGGTCGTCAGCGATATACTTTCCTATTTAGTCGTTGGGCCAATCAAGTCGACTGAACTCCTTTTGTGTTTGCTTTAATCTGCGGATGCTTAATCTGCGGATCTAATGCGGATACACGGAGAAGATCATATCCACATTGGGGTTCATTTCACTCATTTGCAGGAGGCATCACAATTCATAACAAGTGCTTTCCTATTCAGAGTGGCCTGCTGGAAAGCTGTGAAGGCAGTCGCATCGGTCTCGAAAATTCACACCAATTCTCCTGTTTGGGGGGCAACTGACAGCTTGCTCATACCCACATCATCCGCCATGCATGGCCGGGCTTCGGGATGTTCTGAATGGATGACTTCTCTTCCCCAAAGCCATATATTGACTTGGCGGGACATCGCCGAAGAGTCTTGTCCCACCAAGTGGTGCCACTGCACGTAAATTTTCGCAGGCTATTAGCCGTTCCGACGAAACCACTTGATTTCCGCTCTGATGATGCATCCACACACTTTACCTGCCTCTCGGCCGCCCCCTCTCCTCGCAGACGAGAACCCTGGAGAAGTTCAGATACGTAATTGTTGTTCACCCCACCATCACAAAGCCCGTCCATCAGATTGCATAATTCCACCAACGAAAGTAATAGCAACACATCTTCCACTCCAGATCATTCCGTTTTAGAAACGGACTTCGAAGGATCCCCACCTCTACGTTGAGACCGTTCTACGGTGGGAACGGAGGCAAAGATCGAAGGCCAAGCCAAGACAACATCTTCTTTCTTTCCATCTCGGCAGTAGCGTAGCCAGAGTCCATAAGTCACGTTGAAATAGCATGCAATACCAGTGAATAGATGCCTAGCTCCTTTGTCAGCGTTTCTCCAAGCTGCGTTGGAACGATTACCACACTCACCACCATCCATGACCCTCCAGAAGAATGCCCCAAGGTAGTCCAAGCTCTCGTCGCCATCGTCGGAGTTGTGAACAGAAGATATTGTCGAGATTCCATACAAGAAAGCCAACCGCTATGGAGATAAGGCCACAAGTGATCATGGTCCACATGGTCTTGAGGATTTGCGTGTCAAGATGCTCAAGCTTGTTCTTGGGGGCGGATCTGGGCCGAAGTATCTTCTCCATGACATACATGCTTCGGAAGACAACAGTAGCAGTAAGGATTGCGAACATGACTTGATGGAAGACGGGGTCTCCGAGAAAGTGATAGTAAACGGTGATGAAAACGGCTAGGCTGGTGACGAAAAGGCCCAGAAGAGCTTGCCCCAGTGAAGATCTGCCATGAGAAAATACCGCAAAGAATAGGATGCACGTGGTATATATCATTGACAGCTCATCAAATAATTGCATCCAGTCTGTTCAGGGTCAGTATTGTGATACCAATACGCCAAGGCCTCCAGAAGCAACCAACATTTCAAGGTGGTATGGTAGATCAGGCTTGCCACACCGATGGTCATGTAACCGACATATGCCACCAGAAAAACGCGTGGATGGTTATTCCTAGTGCAGCTAGAGATTCCGACTAATGCCAGATAGATGAATATCGCATTCGTGAAAGTGTTCACAAACTCAGCAACGTACGGTGAGACGTAATAGTCCTGCGAAATCAGTCAGTCTCAATCAATTGATCTCGATCTCATGGCAGAAATCTTCTTCGATGTTTCGCTTAGATATTCAATCAAAAAGCTTACTTCCTCGCACCAGTTGATGGTTGCTGTCACGGGATTCCAGAAGCCGTCCCCGGAGGGTGGGTAGGGTATGGATGGCAATCGGAAAGACATCCCGTTTGAGACTGAGAACGCCGAAAACGGTGGAAGCAAAGAGCTTAACACGTTGGACGTATCTGAGAGTCTGGTATCGCGTTTCTGAGAGGGGTATGGTACGGCAGCGGCACACCTCTCCAAAGCTGCTTTGCAATCACACTCTTCGTCTGTCTCGGCAGCTGGGGCAGGCGTGGTAGATTGGATCTCTCAAAATAGTGTGCTCAGAGCTTGCTTAAGGAGTCGGAAATGCCCAATGATTTGAATTGGGCGATTCAAAAGGCGGAATGTTGATCGCGGAGGATGCTTGGAAGTTCTGGGTATGTGAAAGTCTAAGCGTGTCTGGTCTTTAAAAGCGCCAGGCTGATGCCACTTTGTAACTTGTCGGCGAGAAGCAGAGTAGGCGAGCTGAGTAATCCACTCTCTGTAACATGTCAGATTCTTGGCCAGCGGAGTGGGTAATCATCCCCGGCCTGGTAATTGACACAGAGTTGGTCTGCACAGGTCGTGGAGAAACGCCTCCTTTCGTCCAGCACAACCCCGCCCCGCTAAGGGCTACCCAACAAGGTCCAGTTTCTATTTCTACGCATTCATTCGTTCAAGAATGCTGAAACATGCTATCAACTCAAACAAAACAACTATGTGTTATTAAGTGAACTGACAAGTCAGTTCAGGTTGGTCCTGAAATGTGCGCAGACGCTACGAGTTGGTAAGCTGCTCAACTTATTCTGCAATGAGGCTCCATACCCAGAGAGCTTGGGAGTACCAGTTCTCACTGTCCTAACATTTCGAAGCTTCATGTGCTTGAAAAAGGTCAGGTAGGCTAAAACCATTCAGTAATCATCCACGCTAAAGGTGGCTTCAGTTGTGTAGTCTTTTCCGTTCTGATTACATCTCTGAGTATGTACCTCTAGAGAACGGTAAAGCCAGCACGCCCTACATGATTCAACATATGAGAACACCATCTGTTCGCAAAAATAGAGCGCCACTGCATTCTGCGGCTGCTGATTTGTTGGAAGACCATCGCCCGCTTACTTCGTCCTACCGCACTACTTTATGGATGTTTCCTAGACAAGCAGGTTGCCTGAGGAATTCTATTCCCATCCACGTCACTTGAGCCACTCAAAGACCATTTGAGCGTCTGGTGCTGTTCATCTTAGGCGCTGCTAGATAACAGTTCCGAAGGTACAGTTGAGGCTCTGGTATATCACGCCCGAGGAACCCAGTACGTCCCAGCTTTCAGGGTATGTTACGTTTCTTCTTTCACTGCTTTCTATGCCCTAATTGGAGCTCCTCAAAGGCTCAAGAGATTCGATTTTTCGTATCTCACAATATACCTACATCATTTCTACTCATACTCAACGTTAAAGATGCCTCAAGCTTTTGTCTCTTTTGTCTTTGCTATCTTGTTTTGCTGGTCATGTCTGGTGGCAGCAGATAGCAAAGACCAATTCAAAGCCTGGTATCAAGAATTCGGCCCTACCTTCGAAGCAATCGTTGAGGGCAACTGTTCCGCTGAGTACGAGAAATACTTGACGGTTCCCAAGAAAGATGCCCCTATCGACTGGTTCACCGGCGGAGGCAACACAAACAGACTCGCTCAACCTGTTGCAAACTGCATTCTGGGCCACACGTCCGAGTTTATCATGGCCAACATGGCAGCCGCTGCTGTCGTCCTTGGTCTCATGCCAACTATTCTAGCTACGGTCGGAAATAGCGTGGAAGAAACCTCAACCCTATGTGTCATTGGTCAGAGACCCTTTCTCGCTCTGGTCCTGGCGGCCGGATCACCTGCTATCTTCCCTACTCGATCATTCGAATACCTCAAGCCGATGAAACTCGTCAAGCCACGACCCTACCGGATACGTACTCAGATGGCGCCTCCGCGAGTAAGAAGAATGATTCTGATCGTCGAATACTTGTTTGCACTTGCGATAATCGTCAATACATATACACTCTGCAATCAACTGGGAGTGATGGTTGTCAGCATGCTCGCCCCCCATCTGACTTATTTGGAGTTCCTTTGGAGTTTTATCGGTGTCGCTATCCACCTCTGCGCGGCCTGTAGCTTATGGGCCCGAACACGTATCCTTAACGGGACTTCACGGCGTGAGTACATCTGGGAAGTAGTAGGCCAGCAATTCAAACCTATTGAAGACGATGTTTGGACTAAAGCGGAGATCAAAGATGACACGTACCTTTCAATGGTCTTGTCATATTTCACGTCTCTACTGGGGACGTGTCACGTCATTTACGGAACCATGTTATTCTCCAGTCTAGTTTTCATCTCTGCAACGGACAGCCTGACAGTGTTGGCTCGCTACATGGCATCCGCGATGGCAAGTCGAGTCATCCTGATGTATGAGATCTTCTGGTTGAGAGACATCATTGGCGGTAGAGAGGGAATATGTACGGTGACCGGATCGAATGAGTCAACTCAGTTGACGGAGATTGTGGAAAGAGGCGGTAAGATATATCGCAGGGGAACGGCTGATTCAGGGATATTTAACTCTTAAGACTCAACCCACCTTGCTTGCTTAAAGTAGTCTACTGTTAGAATATCTAGATCACTTGTGGCTGATGGGTGGTGGTGCTCACATGACTTTCACATAACCTACTGGGTTAACTAACTAGGTAATACAGATTCACTAGCCTAGCTAGTAATTGTGAGAGTAGGCAATGCAGCTGTTAAGGGGCACATATCAAGGTTTTAGTTAATTAACTGTATCGGTTTTTATTGTTATCTGTTCCTATTACCCTTGTGATACTGCATGGCTGGCTTCGTAAGGGGCCAGAATGCACGTGACATTTAAGTCAGCTGATTTAGCGGGGCTCATCCTTATAATTTCCCGGAGAATAGGCAGTCTCGAGAAATTAGAGGATAGTCAATATTACATCTATTTTACCCGCACTAAAGCCCAACACGCCAGACGCCCACTGGGGCAGCCCTGGTCCGGTGATGTTTGTCAGGTCGTAGCAATCTGTTACCTACCCTCTAAAGAATCCTATAGTGGCAGAGAGCACTTCAACATAAGGCACTTCAACAAAAACGGATCTGCAAAGGGCGGCCAGATGGCAGATCTACTATAGACTGGAACTCTCAGACATCTTTAGTCGCATAGGCAACACCAAGGGAGGTGACAGGACCAGGGACACCCTCGCTTAAGTGAAACTAACCGCATACAGTCATTACTCGGTCAAAACACATATTCAGGCCAGGATTGCCTTACAAGGGATAACCACTAATCGTTTATATAGATCTACTGTAGGACCAGTAGATTACACTAAGCAATAGAACAACTAACTTATCTTATACTTGTTATAGCACTAGTGATAAAACAGTCAATCTGTTAGTTATAAGCCCAGTAGACTTAGGCAATACAGCCTTAGTTAGAACCTTTTAGTTAAAAGACGAAGGTAGCTTAAAGAGAGTAAAGAAAACTAATTAGAGCTATTGCTAGCCCTAGACTAACTTTAGAGATTACGACAGTCTTATCTAGCTTTTGATTCTCTGTTAACAAACGAGAAGAATCAGAAAGACTAATCGGCTTAAGCTTATTAATAAGTGCAGAGTAACATTATAAGGCGTCGTCTAAAATAGATATAGCTAAGTACATTTAGAGGCTCTAGAACGATTCTAACTGGACTAAATTGTTACGACCCAACAAGTTACAAGCAAGGCAGCCCCACCAGGGATAAGGGCGGTACAGCATTTGTATGGACAGAAACCCAAGGGCTGACAGATGACTCCCCGGACAGGAAGAACTATGGTACAGGTCACGTGAAGATAAAATAAGGATATGTCGGATATAGAAGATATCTAAATGATCTAACAGGATAGAATGGATATTCGGGATATCTAACATAGCCAACAGACACGCCTAACCACGGGACTGTATATAGGATGGACTTTAGGACGTGTAAGGACAACCTTTTATAGCTCTTTAGTAATTAACTTCGTGATTTACTCTACTATAAGTAACTCTTAGATTATCCTTCTGTTATAAAGCTATATAAGCTACCCCGCCTATTAAGTATACGACTAATTACCGTATGCCTAACAGACCAGTAAGATTACTAATAAGCTAATAAGAACTAGTTACTATTATTTAAGTATCGACCTTAGCTACCTATTAGTAAAAAACACTACTGTTAGATATCTAACCGTAATACTTTAATTACTCCTGTTTAGTAAGTTAACCTTAATACTTACTTAACAGTATAAAATATATCTGTAAAAACCACCCCTACTTTATCCTCCTCTAGAGCTAAAGGGAAGGCACCGGCCACCCCTAAGCCCTAAAGCCTTAACCAGGAGATAAAGGAGGCCGACTCTTTTAGCGATAAGGAAGACGCTACCGTAGAGTTAGCTAAATAACTTAAGCGTGCTAATAAAGATATTACTAATATATAAGCTATGCTTAACGAGAATACTACAGCCCTTAAGCAGCTTTAAGCCTAAGCTTAACGAACTATAGAGCTTAAAGCCGAAGTTTGTATACTCTAAGGCGCTACTAACATTATTAATACCCCTTTTAAAACTTAGGACAAACTTAAGCTTAATAACCCTTAAACGTTTAATAGAACCCTAGGATACCTTAAGGGATTCCTTACTTAGGTTAAAGCTTATTACTAATTTTATAATATTAGTTTTATAGACAATACTAAAAAGGTTATTTATACCGCGTTATTTCTTAAGGGGAAAGCGCTAGCTTAGTTTAAACCTTACCTAATAGATTTTATAACTAAAGATTAAGAATAACTTAAACCTAAGACCTAAGAAATCT
>LFIW01001287.1:0-47618 GCA_001625285.1 Colletotrichum incanum
ACTATCAACTAGGAGCTGCCCAGCTAAAGATCAGCATGATGGAATCCCAGATAGACAACATGAGGAAGAGAAAGCGCTACCCAGTCAAAACAGACCCTAACGTTAAGTTCGCAAAGATTAAGGATATACGGCAGGCCCAGATTAACGCTGGCGAAGTTAACGATAGTACAGCTGAAGTCTGTGATACCGATAGCTCTAGCGAAAGTGAAAGCAGCTGTATAATAGTGGCTGGTGGATAGTTAGATAGGTTGCAGCAATTGATGGTTGTGTTGCGATGGTTAGATGTGGGGTGACCGAAATGGGGGGGTGACCGAAAAGTGGGTGACTGACGTTATATGACTGAGTTCGACTGTTTTGGACGAATTGTTTCTAAGCATAGAGCTTTGAACAAGAGGTCGCTATTGCATTGCCTTATAGGTCCCTACATAGCTTCTCTGTTAACATTAGTAATAAGACGTAATCTATCACATCTTGGCACAAAGCTTGACATTCTCTCACTTTAATCTATCTGACCACACTTGATTCGTAAATTGTCTGTCAAGTAAGATGGCTCGAGTGACTGACTGACACGACATGACTCGACTTCCTACAACGCCGGAAACAGATTCTTTTGATGGGTAAGTCAAAGAGAGCGTCTTATAAAGACAAGGACAAAACGGGTTGATTCGCCATCGCTTTCTTCACCATCACTGGCTTAACCACTTTCTTTCACTATATCACTCGCCTCTACTGCATTGCACTCTTTCACTATGTCTAACTCTATATTCATCGTCTTCGCCCTGACGTTTGGTCAAATTTATGGCCACCCGGCAGCCCTTGCAACTGAATCCCAGAATGTTGCTGCTCCTCTTTTCGTCAAGGATTCGGACGGCATAACTTTTGAGCCTTATGACCCGCTTGATTACATGAAGTGGATTCCAGACTCGTCGCTCAATGAAAGCCTCCCAATGGTGCAGAAGCATGTCACGGTGGACGGCAACCTACTCACATACCAAGATTTCAACATTTCTGCTCTCCACCTTGAGCAGTTCAAGAAGCATTTCATGAGCACTGCGAACTTCGTTGACGCCAATGGGAAGCTGCTTGTCAGTGACGAGGAAGCCCAAGCATATCAGTAAGAGTTCTGCTAGTCTAGTTTTTCCTTTTCGAATCGCTAACTTTGTGACATAGGGCTTCGTTGATCGCCGCATCCGACGACGGTGAAGCAAGCATCCATGTTCCAGCCCATCTTGTCAAAAGAGACTTCCCCGATGGATGCTTCTACGATAGTCGTTTGCATTGTACAAGTGCCTGTATCGACTACATTTCACGTGGTGTCCGGCTGTCATTCAACACTAACGTCTATGGATACTACCACTACGTTTCTGAACCTCAGTGTGGCACGGGCTCTATTACCAAGACTATGTCGATTACTCACACTTCTAGCGTCACGATTGGAGGCGCTGGGCAGATTCCCTCGGTAAGTTTAGATGACGTGGTTGCAGTGGATCTCTGGGCTGATCCAATTATAAAAGTTCGGTAAAGGATGGACGAAGGCTGTTTCAACCTTCTTTAACACTTTTGGAATATCCGTCGGCCATGTTCCAGACTCGCGAGCAATTTCCGTTGTCAACTTCTAATATCCCGTAACTTTTTAACTTTGCTTATAATCTGTTTTAGTGTAACCACTGGTATCTCTTACTCCGGTACTTGCCCTGCATTTAGCGTCTGCTTCCTCTGGGAGAGGCCCCATTTCTCTGCCGATAAGGGCGTCATCATCATAAGAAAGGCCCATGCCACGCACGGGTTATAACTTAATTAAGCATAAATTCATAGATCCAGAATCTTGACGTAAACACGAAGCGCGCGTGTTCAAACCCCACCGTCACCCCCTATAGGCTCACATCATGCACGAGCAATCGGATGCAGGCGGCGCCAGTATGTTATATTGTTTTTAAACCTCTAGTCCCCTTTCTCTCATCCCAAGTACCTAGGTAACTTCTGTTGCTTAGACACTCATGGCATGTGCTACTCTATGGCAGCCACGGATGCCCTAAACCTGTCCGTGCTGCTAACACGCTTCCCCGGTGCCCTAATAAGTACTAAGCTATAAGTAACGTGGTACGGTTGCTTAGTACTACTGTTATAAGGCTTAATTCGACTTAAGATAGGAGTTTAAGTTATAAATAATTTACTACTATTTTAGTCTAATTATAATAGGCTGGGCCTGTGCAAGGCCTAATTGAACTTTACGGCTAAGATCCTAACTATTTTGATTTAGTAAAAGTACCTAATAGCGTGGAACGATTACTGGTTTAGGCTTTGATAAATTTTAGCCGTTAATAGCGTCAGCTATAACCTAGATTGTTACTACGTCATAGCTTAACGTACCAATAATGGTTTCGTTAAAGCAACCACTAAGGTAGTGAGAACCTTACAGCTTAAGTCACCTGCCTGACGACGTGACTGACATACTAAAGATGGCTTTACTTAAGGTCCCCTTAGAAAGCTGGCGCAAAAGCTCAAAGCGGCCAGGCGTGTACAAAAGCCTGCGACTTGTTACGACCCAAGAATGGTTGATGACTAGCGCAGCCTGAAGCATCCCCTGGTAAGACCAACAGGATGGACAGCCACCCAAGTATGCAGGACTGCGGCACGGACCGGACTCGGAACGGAAGAACTAGGGAAGGGCACGTGATGGATCAGTGAGGATCATCGGTGATCCAACATAATCCCTCGGCGAGGATCAGTAACCCACCCAACTGATCCAACACCAAGGATCACCAACCACGGGTAATAATCCAAGAAAGGCACGAGAGTATAATACTCAACGCAGGAATAGCAGACTAGATACCTTCTATAGCTCTTCAGCAATCAACTTCGTGATTCACTCCTCTATAAGTGACTCTAAGATTATCCTTCTGTTGTGAAGCTATACGAGCTACCTACGCCAACCGAGTACACGACTGATCACCGTGTACCCAACAGACCAGCAAGATTACCAACGAGCTAACAAGACCTAGTTACTGTTCATTGAGTATCGACCTCAGCTACCTGTTAGCAGAAAACACCACTGTCGGATATCTGACCGTAACACGACTGTGAGCTGTGCCCTCGTCTTATGCCTCTACTTTAACGAATCTGATACCGCCCTGGCCTTAACTGGCTCGCTTGACATTCCGGGCAATAAAAAGAGTCTCTCACTAAGAAGATAAATGAAAATCAGAAGCCTTAGCAGCCCTTTCCAACATATGCTTATATTACCACAGGATACCACCTCTGTTTTCCACTGTTCACACCTCTTAAGTTGTGATAATCAGTCACCACTACAATAGCAGTAGCACCGGAATTAACTTTCTGAATCCTCCTTCAACCCTCTTCTCCTGGCCCGTAAAGCTCCTCGCACTCCCTGATCACCATAGCATCTAGGTCGACGCTGTTCATTATCGTCCCGCCCATCTCTTCTGGGTCAACAAAGTATACGTTCTCGGGTCCACAGGGAAAGTATATATCTTCGGTCACCAAGTAGCCCGACCTAATGCCCTCTAAACAGATTAAATAAACCTCGGAAACATTTCTAAACAAGTTGCTAATTAATAGCGACTCTGTTCGGGAAAAGTACTCGTTCGAAAGGGCCCGCTCAAGCCGTAGCCGGCGGATTTGGTCGGCTACCGCCCGGAAGTTGTTCAAATCTGTGTCCCCAATGGAGACCATGTCATTATCGAAGTTGAGCCAGACATAGCGCTCCCGCTGCGGGTCACCCTCGGGCACAGGGTCGAACCCGTCGTAGGGCGTCGTAGTGATCTCGGAAAAGGCCTTTTCGTACCGATATTCAGTATCGGGGTATGTAGTCAGGTGCTGGCGGGCCTCACGGCAAGTTTGCAGCTGGGCCGGGGCTGGGGTAGACGAGCGCAGGTGGCGTATCGGCGGCGGCCGCTTGACCGTCCAGTCCACTGTCTGCGCGCCTGGCTCGGATCCCTTGACGTTGATGGGGTTTGGTTGATGGTAGACCACGCGCACCTCGACGATGCGGGGCTCGACGGTCAGCGTCCAGATGCGAGCGCGGAGCTCGGCGGGGAGGTTTGGAAATGGGTGGAAGGTCGCCGTGGTAGCGGTAGTCATAGTCTTGGGCCGCGCGAAGTGCTTGCTGGTAGAGAAGTATAGAGTGGTGAAGAAAAGAACTGTGAGATGGATGGATGCTTCGGACTGCTTGCTTGTTTGGGTGTTTGAGATGAGGTGAGATGAGAGCCCCTTGCAGAGGTCTTATTGGCCAGAAAGCGGAATCTCGGAGATCAGCGATTGGCGATGGAATGATGATGTCCGCCCTGTTGATAGTTATCGAAGTGCTGCGCCATGCGGTGAAGAAATTGATTATGATGAACAATGGGTGACAGAGAATTTGACCGCTTGCCTTGTCTGATGTGGTGGTGTAAGCGTGTAGCATGTGGTCACTTTTGGTTGTCACGCGATGGGGATGCAATCTATCCCATCGAGTGCGGAATGGCTCTATTTTCGCCACGGGCGGGGTAAAGCCAATTAAAGTCATTGCCTGAGACTGCCTAGAAATATTTACCCAATTTAAACTGGGTAAGATACGTCTGTCCCAAAATGGAGCTATTCCGCACTCGATGGGATAGGCAGGGCACGTTGCTAGTGTACGTCTCTCTGGTACGTCGCTGCCTAGTAAGGTGCAGGGACGGCCATCTGCATTTGCTAGCTTATCCACCCCACGAGAGCTAAGCCCGTTACGGCCACGGCAAAACCCTAAGTCAACGACCGAAAAGGCAGGTGGTAGAAGCCTAGCTGCTAAAGGGTCAGCTACCTTAAAACCTTATTTTAAATATGTGTCTATTACAGTTGATTTATGTTTGTATAACCCTTTTACATAACAAGGGACTTTCGCTAGTACAAACGGGTAAAAGTGGAAGGGGTAGATTGACGAAATGCGGAGGGGCAAGTTAAGGTGTAAGCCGGCTGCAAGGGACGGGAGTGTTCGGTCGCAGGGTATCACGCGCCCCACTCTTCAAGATGACGGGGAAGAGTGTTCCGTCCAGGGGCACCTAGCACCTTCTTAATTCAGCCTTGCCTGGCTGGGGGAGGGGGGGGGGGGGCGCCGGGTGAATCTGCAAGGGGAAAAAAAAGATGACCCCTGCGGTGGCGGTTACAGTCCGCTGAGGCTGACTGTAATTTACAGCAGCGGCGTACCCGGACCATGACAGTAGCGGTCGAAAAAAATTTTGCACCTGAAGGATCTGATAAGAAAGGACCTTCCTGAATTTGTCTCTAACCGGGTCCCATGAACATCACACATTTGGCAACGGCTTGGCTCAGCTCCTGTCTCGACTCACCCTTGTAAGCACTAGACCCTTCGACTAGACCCTATCAAGTAATTGTCCGTGTTTATACAATACCCGTACCTGTAATGTCGTACTAGATGTTTTGGTACACCCAGCATCATGGGATTACGCCCGAAGCCCACAAATCGAAGTAACATCCGACGCTCCGTACCTTGGAGGATCTGACATGGCCTGGGCCTGTCTGATGCACAACTCCAAGATCGGCTATGCCCCATGCCAGTGCTCACTGTAGACCCAGTTCCAGAATTTTTCCAACTTGTTTTGATTGCGTCGAGTCTTCTTCTTTTCAAACTTTCACCCTCTTGTCGTCGGCCTTTTGTGGTTTCTTTTCTTGCACCTGCACCGCTTCAGCCGCCTGTTGAGCCAGTCCTGTAGCGTCATCATGAAGACCTTTTGGTTGCTGTCTCTTGTTGAGCTGGCGCTTCTCGCGCGCAAGGCGAGCTGTACGAACACCCCATTGCTCCCCTACGACCCAGAGACAACCTCTGACTGCGCCGACTGGTTCAACAACGAGGATGACAAGACTTGCGAATGGGTACGCGATTACTTCAGGGCTACCCCAGAAGAATTCAGTCGTTGGAATCCATCCGTCGGCCTCGACTGCAAGCCATGGTACAACTGGAACTCATACTGCGTCATTACATGGACCAAGGTAAACGAGACCCAAACGACGACCTCAACCACTACCACCAGCTCGCCCACCTCCACCGCACCCACCCTCGGCCCTTCGCCAACGGCCTGGACAGACATGGGCTGCTACGTCGAGGACCCGGAGATGCCCCTCCTCGACATCAACTTCAACCCCAACGGCGACCCGTCTCTGAGCGTCCCCAAGTGCTGGCAGACATGCTACCGCCGCTTCTACCAGTACGCCGGCCTCCAGAACGGCAACCAGTGCTGGTGTGGCTCCTACGTCGGCGGCGAGTGGGCAGCGAACCAGACAGACTGTAATTCGCCCTGCACCGGCAACCCCAGCACCTTCTGCGGCGGCCCGGCGCTCATTCGAATCTACAAGGCGGAGGAGAACGTGCCTTCCACCACCGCTACTGGCGCTGCCGGTGCAACCACCACTCCCGCTTCTGACGCGAAGCATGACTCCGGGGCGGTCAAGAACCCGGGTATGTTTTGGAATCCGCTGGGCTAGTTTGGATGGAATGCAGAGCAATGAATGCTTCTTGGAAACTGATTGCTTGGTTCTTTAGATGGTCGCTTGTCGATGGCATGGTTTTTTGGGTTCGGATATCTGGTCTACTCTGGCATTATGGAAATGTAATGAATGGCACACGTGTTGATACCTCCTGAACACAAGTTTCAATTTTTACTCATCGGATCGCAGTTGAGAGGCTCACGTCCAATTCATCTTTTCTTCAAACCTCAAACCTATCATAAATTAATATCAATGCAAGACCATATGAGTCGAAGGTGTACTTGTAGCAATCACGGCATTGTTCTCTGCTCGCTTCCGCAATCTCTACCAACCTTGGCTGCATTTTGGCTGCATTTAGTATTGGCGAACTTGGCTGTATTCAGTATTGGCGGAGCAAGGTCCGGCTGCACTAAGGTAGGTACATTTAAAGTAATTCGATAAGAACACACACTAGTTGATATTACCCTCAACCACCCCCACCCCCCAGTTAACCTCAAATGAGTCCCACACTTGGTCTGTGCTTACGGTGACCTGTGCAGATTCTATTCGACCCGGTGTGAGGCTTAGTACGTACCTTTGAGGATCCATTTACAGGTTAACCGGGGGGGAGTACCGTCAACTTGTGTGTAGACTCGCTTTGCTACGGCCTTACGCTGGTCCGATGCAATCAATGGTCAGGCTACAGCCAGGCAGCAGATATTGTTCATCCGGGTTTGGTCAATTCTAGATGCCAGCGGCGATACCGTAGTGTACATTGATCTCAACAGAACGGCGCGTCCGGGAGGAAGTGGATATTCTATCTAGGAGCAACACTGAAGCATTAATGTCCATATAATGAGACGAAACTCCCTGGTGGTTTGGATGTCAAGTGAATTTGCCCTCCAGTGTCCAGAACTACTCCCCGCCACTCTCTAATTCAAGTCCAGCCCAGTCACTCTTTCACCATGCTTTTCTCCTCTGCATTTACCCTGCTTCTGGCCAGCGGCCTCCTCTCACCCGTGGACGCCGGCAGATCTGTCCGCGCGCTGCAGGCTCGCGATGGGCCCTCGCCGGCTCTGCCCTATGCTCCTGACACGTCGACCTACTGTAGTTGGTGGGTGGATGTCAGAGCAGCGACCACCTGCGACGCCATCGTCAGCGAGAACTTCATCACGCTAGAGCAATTTAGGCGTTGGGTAAGTCTGCCACTGTGATAAAGCATGGAGACATCTCACCGAGTCTTGACTTGCTACCCGAAATCCAAATATAAGCTGACCTGTTCAACAGAATCCTTCCCTCGCCGCCACCTGTGCCGTAGAGGTCGGAAAGTCGTATTGCGTGGAGGCCTTTGGCGAGCCTGCGCCGAGTCCCTCTACGACGTCTATTCCCACGTCGACCACTTTGTCGACTAGGACTTCCACTTCCACTTCCACTTCAACCACTTCCACTCAGCCGCTGACTACCACCATTAAGCCGTCGTCGTCGTCGACGACGACGACGACCTCTGGAAACGGCATCACCACCCCAACGCCCACCCAAGCTACCATTGTGAACAACTGCGACGCCTTCTACTTCGTCGTTGCTGGCGATACTTGCGAGGCTATTTCAGCCAAGCACGGTATCACTGTAGCTCAGTTCCAAAGCTGGAATCCCAGCGTCGGCGCGACCTGCACCGGACTCTGGGCCAATGCCTATGCTTGCGTCTCGATTGTCGGTCATACGCCGTCGCCCACCACGACCGGTAACGGCATCGCCACTCCCACCCCAACCCAGGCCACGATCGTGAACAACTGCGACGCCTTCTACTTCGTCGTTGCTGGCGATACTTGCGAGGCTATTTCAGCCAAGCACGGTATCACTGTAGCTCAGTTCCAAAGCTGGAATCCCAGCGTCGGCGCGACCTGCACCGGACTCTGGGCCAATGCCTATGCTTGCGTCTCGATTGTCGGTCATACGCCGTCGCCCACCACGACCGGTAACGGCATCGCCACTCCCACCCCAACCCAGGCCACGATCGTGAACAACTGCGACGCCTTCTACTTCGTCGTTGCTGGCGATACTTGCGAGGCTATTTCAGCCAAGCACGGTATCACTGTAGCTCAGTTCCAAAGCTGGAATCCCAGCGTCGGCACGACCTGCACCGGACTCTGGGCCAACGCCTACGCCTGCGTATCCATCGTCGGCCACACCCCGACCAAGCCCCCCACAACCACCACCACCGCTGGCAACGGCATCACCACCCCGACGCCCATCCAGCCCAACATGGTGGGCAACTGTGACCGCTTCTACAAGGTCAAGTCCGGAGACACGTGCGCCACCATCGCCTCCTCGAACGGCGTCACGGCACAGCAGATTACGACGTGGAATCCGTCCGTCAAGTCCGACTGCACTGCGCTGTGGCTCGACTACTACATTTGCACCTCCACCGTCGGACACACACCCACGACGCCGGGCAATGGCATCCAGACGCCCACGCCTATCCAGAGCGGCATGACCACCTCCTGCAAGACCTTCCACTTCGTCACCTCCGGCCAGACTTGCCAGGTCATCACCGCGAGGTACGGCATCACCCAGGCCAACTTTGTCAAGTGGAATCCCGCTGTCAAGAGCGACTGCACTGGCATGTGGGCCAATGCCTATGTTTGCGTTGCTGTATTGTAAAAGGGGACCGGGGCCAAGGTAGACTACTACGAGCGGAAGGACATCCATGTAATTGGGTTTCTATGTAAAGAAAGATGTGTAGTTACTGTGATGAATAATATTTAATGCGTTCGAAGCAGACTATTCTGCGTGCAACCAACTAAGTGAACATTTGAACCTAGTGCGCTCACCCTTTGCCGAATTATGTTGAAGACGAATTCAAATTAGCTGCCCCCCCCCCCCCCCCCCCCCCCCCCCGCCCCCCCCCCCCCCCCCCCCCCCCCTTGCTCAGCACCCTGATATCCATCCCCATCATACAATCAGTGACGAAACCTTGAAAGCATCGATTGAACGCGATTTCGTAGTATAGGTAATTCAATGGAATTGCATGCGGCCAAGTCTCTCTAGATAGAGCTAATAAAAATCAGAGCCAGTGCAGTGTAGTATAAGGCCGGGAGTATAATGCTAAGCAAAGCCCACCTAACTTAAGGTACCTAGGTAGATACTGATAAACCACCTACCAGTGTCTTTGAACAGTGAGTTTTAGTGGGCGCTCCTACTAAAATATATAAATTGTGACTACTTCTAGAAGCAGATAAAATGTCCTCGAATCCCCTTCTCATCGTCTCCGTACCTTGGATCATCCCTCAACATCAAGGAAAGTGGCCGTTTGTTGGTTAGCGCCTCCGGCAACGGTTCGTTCGGTCTTTGATGGTCTTGTACGACCTGAGCACCTGCCAGTGGTCCCTAGCATTGCCGTTGGCCGTGTTCCCACGATAGTAGGTGTCCAGCCAGGCGCGTACCTGGGTGCGGGTGTTGCCCGGGTCGGGGGAGTTGTTAATGGTGGCCTCCCAGTCGACCGTTCTGAACCGCGGCGTGTCTGGATCGACTCCCGGCGGCGGCACCCAGGCTGCGCGGTAGAACGGGCTTGCGCCCATGTCCTTGTCGCGAATGTTGACGCCGGGCAGGGCGGCTTGGGCTGCCGGGATCAGGTGGCGGCCATGGTCTGCGACCCGGGCCTGGGTGATCTTGGTGAGCGTGTCGTCCACTCGGCTGAATGCGGCGTCGCCGGCGGCCGCTCTCACGGCCGGCTTGTTGTAGTTGTCGTTGTTAATCTGGCCGATGCGGTAGATGAAGTCATTGTGGTTGCTGCGCCCGTGCTTAACCGCCTTGTATCCCCTGAAGTTGTAGGGCGCCGCGCCACGGTCTCTCCAAGCCCAGATGCAGTTCACGGCCGTCTGCTGAGCGTCTAGAGAACCGTCAGGCCTGTAGGCTGCCTGCGCCGCCATTCCCGGCCGCGTGTTGCCCAAAAACTGCTGGAAGTCGTCGAAGTTGCATTGCGCGCGGCCCTGTCTCCCCCGGCACGGAACCCAGGTGCCAACGCACCTGTTCTGTCTCCAGTTGTTGCACTGGTAACCGATCTGCCGATCACCCTCGGGGTTCTGCTGGTCGATGAGGAAGGACTGGAAGAGCCAAACCCGCTCGAGGCAGTTTTGGTATCCTCCGGCCCACACGGCCGTGATGAGGTAGGAAAGAGTAAGAATGAGAGAAACCTTCATGATGCAGGCATGTGGTAGTAACGGTCCACGGGCGAACGAAGGAAGAAGCTCAAGAAGGCCGAAGGACGAATGCCTCGAAGAAGGTCAGCAAAATGGAATCATGTTGATGGAGAATTCTCAGGAACCTAACACATATGCGTAGATGTGCTCGGCTAGATGGGGTTGAACCTCGGCCAGCCAGAAAGCCAAATTAACACCAACCCGGGTATACCGTATTCGAAATTGCCCTGTACTTATTTATTATATCTTGGCATCTCCAATCCTTCCTCATGGCCGTTCTCGTTCTACGCAGGAGGTCTCTCTCGTACTATGTACGAAATGAAGATCATGTACATTGGCTACCTGTGCGGCTTCTGGATAGGTCCACAAACCCAGGGTTCTGCAGCGAATCATTGTCGAATTCCCCGGTATCATCCTTCCAAAACAAGTAAGGCTGTGGGAATCTGCCCAGGCAACCAATGTACATTATTTCCCTTTGGTACGAACTGAAAATAAATCCCGCGCCGCTTAGCTACGAGCAGCCACAACCGGCGTGCCCCGTCTGACGTTACAGTCTACCGAGACCCCAGGGTCCAGATTCTTCTGATGTAAGACAAGTGTAATTTCGATATCTCACCTGAAGAGAATGTTTCAGACGGGGCTGAATTTTGGTCTGATCTAACCGATAAGCACCACGCCTTGGCACCGGCGTGTGTTTCCTACCTACCTAATCAAGCAGGTTGTCAGCTATTAGCGGGCTTATATCACGCAGCCGAGCCTATGGTAGTGATCCTACGCACTATTATGGTTGTATTAGGAAGATTTTCGGGCCACCCCTCGAGCTAGCAATTACAGAGTAAGCTTAATAGTAATTACAGGGGGCAACACCACCACACTATATCCGCGCGGGGCACCTTTCAGGGGTTCGATTCCTTTGCTCTTGATGATGCCTGTTTTACTTTGCCTTCATGTTATTTTCTACTGACTGCTTGCAAGCCAGTCTATCGGCTCTCCTTTAGGAAATAACTGCTCACACGCCAGTTTGTCCGCTATCCTTTGTCACAACCCTCCTTTTACCCCCTCTTCTTCTTGTTCTTTTATCACACTTTTCCATACTCACTATCTTTCATTAACATCCATCCTCTGGATGGATTAAGACACTCTTTCAGACTTTCGCTCTATCTCCTCCGCTCCGTGAGAAGCTACTGCACGAATTTTAGCTATCTCATCGTCCATGAAGATTTCTTCTCTCTGCGCCCTCGTGGCCTTGGCAGCGAGGGCCTTAGCGTCCTCCGACCTCGACGCCCGGCAAACAGAGGATGAACTCGACAAATGGCTCTCAGCGGTGCAGTCCCAGCCTCTTCAGGGCCTCAAGTCATGCCCCATATCATGCAGCACGGCTGTTGACGACTCCTGGTTCCTGTTTCCGGATGCGTCCCATTTAGCTTCCTGCAACGAGACGATGCTGCTCAACATCGCCGTCCAGGCGGCCGAAGAAAATGAGAACAATGACACGCCAACCGTTATCAGGGCATGCACAGCAGACTACAACACCTCCAGGTCTATGAGGGTTGCCTTCGTGCCTGATTCGACCAAGGCATCCCTCTGCGTCACGGCCAACAAGGTGCTGGAAGAAGGCTCAATACACATGCACCAGCCCGCCCAGGGTGGCGAGTTCTTCGTGGGACATCTCATGTCTGCTGGCCGCCAGGTCAAGAGTTATCTTGCGTCTCAAGAGCCTTCATGCACCAACAACGCCATGGCCTTTGGCTACTCGCAATCGGCAGTCATTGGTCTCTTTGCTGGCGCCGAGGTGCACCAACACGGTGTGACAGCCGATGTTCTGGACAAGTTTCTCGAGTATGCACAGGACAAGGCCATCTCCAGCAGCACCGTGGTGCAGCTGTGTGGAGCCGAGGACCGTGGTGCCGACTACAGCATCGGCATCGTGGCCAGCAGTACCAAGAACCTCGACTTTGTCCAGGAGGCAGTCAAGAGGTGGGCTGACGGCAAGTGTGTCTCCCAGGCGGATGCGGGTGAGGACTGGATGACTGTCACTCTACGCGTTCCTGTTCCCGTGGAGGAGTTGTCGTTGTCCAAGAACTCCACCGGCAACGGCACGGCTAGCTCTCATCAGTCCACTCCTCGGGATATTGATGTCTCTGCCGGTTTCTCCAGGCTGCTCCCCCGGGCCGACTGCAAGTTCACCACGGTGCAAGCGGGCGAGGGCTGCTATGCCGTGGCAGAACGATGCGGAATCTCGCAGACTCAACTGCAAAACTTCAACCGCGCCAATCTTTGCAACTCACTTGTCCGCGATGAGCGTGTCTGCTGCAGCAGCGGCACCCTCCCCAGCACCTTGCCTTCCGGAAACTCGGACGGCACGTGCAAGACACGCCAGGTTGTGCTGGGTGACGACTGTGGCTCATTGGCCAACAAGTGTGTAAGTTCAAACTGCACGGCACTGGTGCCCAACCAAGACTAACAGAAGCCAACCAACAGGGAATTTCTGGAGATGACTTCATGAAGGCAAATTCGAAGACCGGTCTCTGCTCCAGCCTGGCTGAGGGCCAACACGTCTGCTGCAGTCAGGGCAAGCTGCCTGACCTGAGGCCCAAGGAGGCCGCCGATGGCTACTGCGCCGTCTACACCACCAAGGAGGACGACTACTGCTCCAAGATCGCCGCGAGCCTCATGCTCACCGTGGACGAGCTCGAGACTTTCAACAAGAACACATGGGGCTGGAACGGCTGCAAACTGCTCTACCCTAAGTTCAACATGTGCGTCAGCAAAGGAGCTGCGCCCATGCCTGCAATTGTTCCTGTAAGTGGAGACATATCTTTTGACTACCCTTGAGTCCAGTTGAATATCAAATGTACTGATATTGTATTCTTTGGCTCAGAACGCGATGTGTGGACCGACCATGAACGGCACCGTCCGACCTCCTGCCGGGACTAACATCAGCGAGTTAAATCCGTGCCCTCTCAATGTGTGCTGCAACATCTGGGGCCAGTGCGGTATGACGGATGACTTCTGTGTCGTTTCCAAGTCCGAGACGGGTGCTCCGGGTACTGCGGCTCCCGGCAAGCACGGCTGCATCAGCAACTGCGGCAGAAATATCATCAAGGGCTCCGCGCCGGCAAAGAAGGTCAAGCTTGGCTACTTTGAAGGCTGGAACTTCAACCGCAAGTGCTTGACCATGGATGCGAGCCAGATCGACACAGACGCCTACACCCACGTGCACTTCGCCTTCCCCAACGTCACGCGCGGCGACTTCCGCATTGAGATCACGGACCCGCTGGTGAAGGAGCAGTTTGGGTATTTTAAGAAGCTCAAGGGTGTCAAGAAGATTGTTTCTCTAGGCGGCTGGGACTTCAGTGCTCTCCCCGGGACTTACATGATTCTTCGAGAAGCAGCCCAGCCGGCCAACCGCGACGTCTTCAAGCGGAACATCATCTCTTTTATCAACGAGCACAATCTTGATGGCATCGATCTTGACTGGGAATACCCAGGTGCTCCTGACATCCCCGACATCCCCTCGGACGATCCGGTCAACGGTGTCAACTACTACCGCCTTCTGGCCAGCATCAAGGCTGAGGTCGGCAGCTCCAAGTCGGTCTCGTTCGCGGCCCCCGCATCGTACTGGTACCTCCGGTCATTCCCTATCAAGCAGATGGCTGCAGCTCTCGACTACATTGTGTTCATGACATATGATCTGCACGGCCAGTGGGACGCGGGTAACAAGTGGACCTCGCCGGGCTGCCCAACTGGCAACTGTCTGCGGTCACACGTCAACGAAACTGAGACCAAGGATGCGCTCTCTATGATCACCAAGGCAGGTGCCGCCTCCAACAAGGTCCTCGTTGGCGTGTCCAGCTATGGACGGTCCTTCAAGATGGCCCAGGCCGGCTGCGATGGCGAGAATTGCCTGTTTACGGGCGACAACCGCAATTCAGGGGCTGCCAAGGGCCGGTGCACGGGGACGGCCGGCTACATCTCCAACGCCGAAATCAACGAAATCATGGCCACAGACAGGCGCAACAAGCTATGGACGAAAGAAGGCTCCAACATCATGGTATACGATAACACGGAATGGGTGGCCTGGATGGATGACGACATGAAAGCGAAAAGATCCGAGTTCTACGACTCGTATAACTTTCTGGGCACGACTGACTGGGCGATCGACCTGCAGGAATGGTGGGACGGCTCGGGCAGCATAACCGATGACACCGAGGACGAGTTGGTTTATGAAGAGTTATCTCCTTGCACTGCCTCCTTCTCGACGCTCAAGCAGCTCGAGGACCGCAAGGGATCGATCCCGTCGCACTGCCTGGAGCAATATATCGTCGATGTACAGATCGCCGTTTTTGACGGCGCACTTAAGAAGTACAAGAAGCTCATTGACGACGGTTACGACAAGAAGTTCTCCATCTGGGAGGGCTACATCAAGGAACAGATCCCCGGTCAGATCAAGAATTTCATGGCCACCGACAAGGTCGACAAGTACTTCAAGTGCGGCGAGACGAAGACCGTCGTCTGCTGCAACACGTGCCAGAACGCTTGGTAAGTTCAACTTCAACTCAATGTTTTAGCACCCACTGCAGTATATCATTCCCTGCAAAGAACACAATAGCTGACAAGACCTTCCTTTAGGTGTGGCACGAATTGCGAAAGATTTGATGGCTGTAAGAATGGCAAGCAGATGGTGCCTAGAGACAAGTGTCCCAAGGTCGAGTTCGATCCTACGGGCTTTGGCGGTGACCACCCCAACACCACGTTCACCCTGACCGATCGGAACGGCTTCTTCAAGGACATTCTCGAGACGTGGGGCATCGAGGAGGAGTGGATTAGGTTCGACAAGCGCCGAATGTCCACCCCCAACGGTTGCCAGTACGCCGGCAAGGATGTCAACGACTGCATCGCCTGGAATGGCATCTTCTTCCACAACTTCCCCACCATGGACAGCGGCAAGACGAAAATTCACAACCCCAAGGACGTCATCGTCAAGGCTCTCCCTGGCACCCAGGGACTGCTCGATCGGTACCGCGACATGAAGACGTTCGCCGAGTTCGAGGACGACATCGAAATGTCCGATCTCACCGACGCCGGCTCGCTGCCTGCCTTCGCCGTCGAGGAGGCGGTCGCGCAGATGGAGCAGATCGTCGAAGAGGCCAACGAGATTGAGAAGAAGCGTCGCGAGGAGTTCATCCTCAACATGATCATGGGCTTCCTCTTCTTCATCCCCTTCATCGGCCCCGCCGGCGGGGGTGCCATCGCGACCGGCGTGCGCACCCTGCTCCGGTTGATCGAAGTCGGTGCCGAAGTCGGTGTGGCCGTCTACAGCGTCGTCAACGACCCAGACAACGCATTCATGACCGTTTTCAGCACGCTCCTAGGCGCCGGCTTCAGCCGCGGCGGGTTCCGGAACGCCGCCAACTCAAGGCGCGGCATGAGCTCTGCCGAGTATAACAGTCTCGGCAACGTCAAACCCAAGCTCGACACGATTAACAATCTCCGGGGTGGCATGTGTTCTCTGTAGTTATAGGATTTTAGGAGGAGGAAATCACAGTTGATTTCCGTACTACTCACATAAAGAACTAGAGATGTATATAATGAGGACGCAAAGGAATGCCACTATGATTAGTTTACATTGCACCCATCGGCTTGCGACTTTCTTCAGTGTGTACTATAATTCCAGATGAACTCTTCCTCTCAATGCATAATAAGACCGTTTTGAGGCTTTTCTAGGAATGGGGACCCTGATCGTAATGATTCATAGCATTTCGCCATGTTGAGAAAGCGAAGGCCTGTACCGAAAACGAGTCCTTGGTGGTACTTGTGTCCATTATACCGGTTGTGCGAGAGCCAATGAAGGGTTCGTCTGACAAAGTACACAAACGGGTTCCTTATTCACAAAACCGCGTTGTTCACGAGAACGAACATGAGGTAAAGCGGCTTCGTTCCGACTTTTGAATGGCTGCCGCTATGAATTTGAGCTTCCCATCTGCGGGTATGAATCTGTTAAGCTTCCCGGCCTCCCAAGTGACAACGTTGAATGCGCGGGGCACTGAGCCAATCCAGGCCGCGTAACGACACTGTGATTATGCTTGGCCAGTTCACGATGCTTGGATTCTCCCCAATTACGCAGAGGACTGTAAATATACAAGTCCATACCTAATATGTTTCTGCAAACCCCACCAGAGGTGGACAGTTAAAGGCACCTTTATAACAATTATTGCCATTCATGGAACACCATGGGGAAAGGGGTACAAAAGATTTTGCAGAGAAGACGAATTTCGACACGCTTATGCACTCTAAGTGCATATTTACCGAAAATATATTAAGAATTCATTTTAATTCCATTTTAACTTAAATTGGAAAACTAGACATTTTCTTTTAGAAGCTCTATGCTTAGATTCTATGATTTATTTAGTAAAGGGGGGTTTTTTCTTTGATAAAATTAAAAGTTAGGGGTTTACAATAGGGCGTAACAACTTAATAAGCAGAGAGAACCCCTACGAAGGCATAAAGATAATATACTTAATTAGCTAGAAGAAAATACGACCTATAGTTATACCCTAGCAAAGGCAGTAAAGGTGCCTATACTAATGTTACAGTTAGATATCCGACAGTGGTGTTTTCTGCTAACAGGTAGCTGAGGTCGATACTCAATGAACAGTAACTAGGTCTTGTTAGCTCGTTGGTAATCTTGCTGGTCTGTTGGGTACACGGTGATCAGTCGTATACTCGGTAGGCGTAGGTAGCTCGTTTAGCTTCACAACAGAAGGATAATCTTAGAGTCACTTATAGAGGAGTGAATCACGAAGTTGATTGCTGAAGAGCTATGGAAGGTAATCTATCTAGTGGAATAAATGTCCTTATATCCTAATGGCTCTGTCGTGGATAAGCATCCTGGTGCTAGTAATTACCTAGGTGAGCGCCTTAGTAAGCGTAAGTAAGCGTTTACCTGGTGAGCACCTAGTGCTCACCTTATTAGTGCTTACCTTATTGTCACGTAACCAGTCTATAGTTCTTCCGTTCTGACTCCTTGTCTGTAAACGCCGTAATTATGTATATATAAATTTGATTATCTCCCTGGCCCTGCGGCAGGCTTGTTCTAGGTGGTTATGTTAACTAACACCCTACCTCTTCTACAATTATTAGTATTTAGTACCTTACTCTCTCTGTCCTAGCTAGGGATAAGCGTATTACGGTTAGATATCTAATAGCGGTGTTATTTACTAAGAGACGATAAGATTGGTACTTATAAACAGTATTTATCGTTCTTTTTAAGCGCTATACTTTACTAAGGTAATTAGGTCCTTAGAGTATAAGGTAATTAGTTAAAAACCTAATAAGGTCGGTTCTTAGGGGTAAAGTATTTAAATTAACTAAAGAATATGTAAGAGTCTCTTATAGGTTAAGGAATTATAAAGTTAATTACTAAAGAGCTATAAGAGGTAATTTTTTAGTCAAAATAACGTCCTTTTATCTTAATCCTAAAGGCGTCGTAAGTAAGCGCTTTAGTACTAGTAATTATATTAGTACGTATTTTAGTAAGTACTAGTAAGCGTTTAGTACCTCCCTTATTTATACTTACCTTATTATTATATGACCTACTTATGATTCTTTTACTTTAACCTTTATTTATAAGCGTTATGATTATATGTATATTAAGCTTGATCTTTCTTATATTATATTTAACTATATTACTTCTAGCTCTTAACTTATAGTAAAAGTTCCTTAAACATCTTAGTATTTCACAATGGATTTCTTACTGAAAGGAACATAAATACTTCTTTGTAAAAACTATTTCCAGCCAAGTATATCACAGTGCGTAACCATAAGGTATGCGTCATCATTTTCAAGCCACTTAGCTAAAGTCTTTTTGGCAATTATCTTGTCCTCTTCTGTTACTCCAGCGGCAGCCCACTTATCTAAGAGCGACAGATCGTCCAGTTTTCGAATCCAATTATCAACACAAAACTCTCTCCCAGCCCGTCCTGCAAACAACCATGGGAGTCCCAAGGAAATCCTAGTCTTTTTTGGATCAAACCCGCCTTCGCGGTAAAGCCTAGGCATAGCGTCAGGACTAACTGGCTTTCCGTCAGCTACAAAACGTGTGTCGTGACCGAGTAGGGCTCTGTTCATCTTTTTCCCCCAGATCTCCCACATATTCAGGTGCCGCGGGTAATACAGAGCCTCTGCGGCGTCGCGAGTGGCAAGAATACCGCCTAGTTTGAGGACTCTTCTCACTTCGGCCATTGCACTGGCGGCTTGGCCTGGTCCAGTCAGGTGAACGAAGACTTGGCTAGCGTAGACGACATCAAAAGCACTGTCAGGGAATGGGAGACCTGCCAGCACATCGGCCTGGAGGCAGTTGATTTTGGCAGCATCACCAACTGCCAGTGTGCCTGCTATCTTCATATCCTCAATCCGTTTTCGCGTCATGTCGATGCTAATCCCCGATAAGTCAATGGCGGTCACCGATGCGACTTGAGGCGCTAGACCGACAGTGATACTACCGGGACCGCAACCGAGATCAAGGAGCTTGTCTGTAGGTTTCAAAAAAGGCAGCAGTGAAAATGCTTCGGTGTCGGCCCCGCGAGCGACCTGGAATTTGGTGATTGCATCGGAGTAACCCATTCGATATGTGTTACTAACCGGGCTGTTTTTAGCCATCATGTTGACCTGCAGGGAATTTGGAGAGAGGGAACAGTTTCGTGATGACTTGAAGGACGTGACAGCTCTGAACCCTGATGTGGGAAAAAGGTAACACGGTGGACAATGAAAGAAAAGTCCAAAGCAAGTGCTTGATACTCTTAAGCTGTTCCGCACCCGCACGGCGCATAAACATGCCTCGCAAGCAGTTGTCCTGCTCCTTGAAAACCTTTGAGCCTCTTACTTTGGGCTTGATATTCTTAAGCTATTCCCCCCTCCCTGGCACATAAAGCTGCCCTATATTCAGCAATCTTACTTCTCGGAAACTTTCGAGGTTCTTACTTTGAGCTTGCTGAGTACTTGGTTTCAAATTTCACTTTTCTTATGGAGTTTCTTGCCCTATGCCTGAAGAGTCTGGTCATACACATGACAAAACCAGAGATTGAATTTAACTTAGCAGCTGGAAGACTGGATTTGACACATCGGCTAGTGAACCATGGGCACGGCTGCCGGAGCTGCTTCATTTTACTGAACAAGGCAAACAAAGGATTATCATTTTTTGTGACTTTATGTTGTAAATTGACAAGCTACGTGGTCATTCTGAACGAGTCGCTACATGTTGCCCCCCTAATCGAATTAGTTACCCACTGGCACGGGCATTCCAGCTTCGCGGTAAACAAACGCAAGCTCTCTCGGCAGCGCCTTGCCCTCTCTCGCCCTCAAGGCGGTCAAAGCTTTCAGCTTGTTGGCAGCCCACTCATCACTAGTCTCGGCCGGGCGCTCCGATTGCTCACGACTGAGCCGCGGGATGAGGGGGCTTGGCAAGGGCAGCATAGGCAGATCACCTTTAGCACGAACGACTACAAGAGAGCTCACCCGATCCACAGCAGTAAGCCTGCCCGGGACTCTCACGACACGGTGAAAGACGCCCTTCAAAACGCCGTTTGTGAGCAGCTCCAAGCCCTCCCCAATGTTGACAACAACACACCCAAGCTTGGGCTTGACCCATTTGAATGTCCCCGGCTCGCGTGGATGCTGGACCTGCAAACCTGGGCAAGGAGCGAGTAAAATACCCATGGACGAAAGGTCCTTGTGAGCGTGGAACGACACACGCTCGGCTTTTTCCCGCTCCCCGAAGCCCGGATGCCGTACCATCCGCAAGAAATCGCTGGACGGATCCTCCAGACGGTGTGCCGATGTCAAGGTGTTTGGCTCCAGCTGCAAATGCTTCTCCAAACAGACCAAAATGCAGTTCGCGATCCAGTTGCCTGCGCGTGCCACCCGTCGGAATACGTCTTCGTAAGGCGCAAGCCAGGACGGCAGATCCAAAGGGGGGGCGCCCGGGCTAAAAAGCTCGTAACTCGGAATCTTTATATGTGTTATCCACTCCACTCGGACGATTATAGCAGTCCTCACTTACGTTGATAACCTCGTGAGTTTTCACTTCTCCTTGTGGAGACACTTCCTCAGCAATATATCTAAGTCTACATAAGTCATAGTCGATCCAAGATAGGCTATGGAAACTTGTGTTCAAACTACCCTTTGTCCATTATACCCACCCGTGGTCTCGTCCCATAATTTCGCTTTTCTTCGACAGTTTTCGACAGAAAAATGTGGTGAGCGATTCGGATTGTTTCCGCCATCCCGGAAAGGAACCTTATCCCTTCTGGGTGATCAGTCAGATCTAAGAAAAAAACGCCTTCATTGCGGCAGGCATTAAAAAGACGCTTAGTGTGCTCGTCGTCTTGCTCAAGTAGATGTCGGACTGAAATCGTTGTCATCTCAGCCTCAGTGCAGTTGGGGGGCAAAGAACAGTCATAAAGGGATTTTAGGTCAAGACGACGTAATCTGTCAATCATCGTGTCGATTGTTACAAAGGGGTTGTCAAGTTCGTTTACAATAATCAATCTTTGATTTGATTCGGTTAAAAATAAGTATCAACGGGAATTGCTGTAGGGATAAGAGAGGTTAAAATACATTATTATAGTTGATTTCATGACAGCAGGCGAAGCGCTTGATAGCCTAGACTGACCTCGACACTCTAACATCTTTCGCTGGTTTAAACTTTGTTCACCCACTTTACGGCCCACATTACAAATGAATTTCTTGATAATAACTTAGAGCCTGACCGGTTGGTACTTAGTTATTGGTTATTAGTTAGAGGTCCTTTATGCAAGTATAGGCTCGCGGATATATTCACTCAGTACTAGGCCCGGGTTCTCCTGATGTCAGAAGAAACAGTAGAAAGTCTACTTTACATTAACGCTTTCCTAGCCTTGGTGGGTTGATGCGGCGGCTCAGAAAAGTACAATGCATTATTTTGGGTTTAAAGTTCAGCCTAACATATTGGGTATAGCGGGACTAAAAAGCCTTCCTCTGTAGGTTTTATGTATGCTAACTTATCACTAAGAATTGTTATTAACGAACCTATCAGGCCCCTAATCACAAGCTCTGTGATTAGAGTTCTGGGTTGTTCATGAATCGTGCAACTCTGAGTGGAATTCGAAAAAAGGGGGTGATTAGCAAGTCCAGAAAGCATGAGATTCCAGTTGAGATAATAAAAAAAGTGGCCTGATTGCTGCAAAGTGGAAGTCTGACTACTCCGCACTGCCACGTACCGTTCTTATCCCTGTGCTCAAAGGTACTACCGAAGATTCACTAAATCCCAGTCAACAGTCCAGAACTGTATTAACTAAGTCATTTTAGATTTGATTATCTTTGACGCTAACCCGAAGGAGTTAGCTGAGCACCCCCACTGAGCTTATTAGAGAAGGCGGTCAGTGGTAATTCATTTCCTTTTTTATTCTTTTTTTTATTGATTGTTGTAACCACTGTTTTCCTTTCAGCAACTATCGCTAACCATCATTTCCACCCTATTTTAAGTTAATGAAGCTAACGAAGCGCTGGCCGCTGGGCGATAGTGACCTTAATATCTTACAAACAATGCTACTGCTGAAAAAGCCCCACGACAGGAAGTTTATCCCAATTGCCCAGCGAAGATACTCTGCAGCTGATGAAGTTCAGAGATTACGACGATCGTACCAGTAGCGGGAGCAAGTTGCGGTTTTGATTTACCTTAAGTATCACCGGTATCCAATCGAATGTTAGCCATTCACTCGTCAAGGCGCTGGCGATACCCCTATTAACCCTGCTAATGGCCTTCGTCGCCTAACAATTGACGAGGCTGCTGATTACTTCAAGATCCCACGTTCAACAGTACACAGGTGGTATTACTAACGAAGAGACACTTTCTCAGCCCTCAGCTAACTTCTGGAGTGACCAACGTAAGTAGCCTGAATTAGAGACTGATTATTAAGAGTATTTTCGCTAGCAACCCAACGAGGCTAAGGCCGTCACTACCGGTTGGTTCAGATATACAGCGTAGCCCTTAAGGCTAACAGATACCATAAATTACCTCCCTTCAGAATCTTTATCAGTTAGTTCAGTAGATTTTGTGGCTGCTTAAATAGCCTATATCGCCAGATTGTAAAGCCAGTTTCGAGCCTACCTACTAAGTACCTTACAGCTATCCCCTGATTCCTTTGCTTCGACCGCTGCATTAGTCAGCCTCTACTAGCAAAGTACTTACAAACGGCCTCCAACTTACAATTAATCAAATAGTCAACTTTCATAAGATATCTACCATAGCCATTAAGTGTCTTCATGAAACCATCAACAGGCAAGAGCATCCAAACTAGCATTGGTAAGACCGTGCAGTAGCTAGAGTAAACGACGAACCCCACTTGTCCTTAATATATTTGATTGAAGTGTTCAATGTATCCAACCAAAGCTCATTTGTCTTGGCAGATGTAGCAGTCAGGGAGGTTAGACCGAGAGCAAGAAGCGCACCGAATATAGCAATCAAATTACTGATGAGACTAAGGGTTATTCTTATGGCACTAAATGTCTACTTAACAGTTGTCTTGACAATCAAATTCATTCCACTTACAAGAGAGGAAGAATCTCTGTAAGTCATCAACGTTCTCACCTTCCACAAGAGCCCCCCATCTTACCCAAGCTTCGCATCAACCATATCACACCCATCCAGCCCCATATCGACCGGCACAATTTCTTTCACCGTCTCAATAATACAGTCAATAAGCTCTTCCAGCAAGAGATTACACAAGATACAAAGCATAATATATACAAAGCAAAGCAGCCAGCCCGTGCTGCTGGCTAACCAGCCGAGTGGACAACCTCAACGAAGCGCATAAAGGTTGGCAGTACTGTTTGGCTGCAGCTGCCTGACGCCTGACTTCAAAGGCTCACATAGCCAGTACTGTCTACATTCAGTGCGGTATATCTAGCGGTCATGATGACAGCGATATCGAGGATCAGGGTAAAGGATATAACAGTTAAGGCTCTCTCATGGGATATATTTTATACGTTTGACTGAGATAGGTACATCGAGCAAGATATGATCTCTGACCCAGAAATCTTTGAGGCTCATGCTGCTGGTGACAATGCGGAGTACACATCATTAGCGAGAGACATCCAACTGCCCACTTGGCCCTAGGACCTTTGGGTATCTGACCACATCAAATTGACTTTTCAATCCTCAGAGCCCCTCATTCACATGCTGACTGATCTTTGATTCTGCCAGCAGATTATTCTTTATTATGGGGACGTTTTACTCAAAACCGTAACTGCAGG
The DNA here is from genome assembly GCA_001625285.1 of Colletotrichum incanum. Lineage (NCBI taxonomy): Eukaryota > Fungi > Ascomycota > Sordariomycetes > Glomerellales > Glomerellaceae > Colletotrichum > Colletotrichum incanum. The sequence goes on from LFIW01001287.1 coordinate 23,955, forward strand.
GAAAAGTGACATTTGTAATGACTTAGTAGCTAAGGTGTCGCCAAATGGTTCCAGGGGAATACTTTGACGATAGGTGCTGGAGTGGTTGTGGGGTAAAATAAGCTTCCAGCAAGGGTTCCAGTTAACGTTGTTCTTTTAGGGGAGTAGAATTTCGATGACTAATGGAGGTACGTGGCAATCATTGAGTTCTGCAAAGGCAAACTAAACCGATGGAAAATTTCTGAAACAGGTGCATACAGGTACAACAGATCGTGAATTGGGTTCCTGGCGCGTTTCCGGGCGCTCTGCGAGGCCGCGTTGAATGAAATCAAACTAGTACTAGTAGAGTTTTGCTGGACTTGTCGACCACCCTTGGAGTGAGTCATGAAGACAAAAGCTTGCACCGTTGACCGCGCGGATAGTAAACTTAAAAGCTGAACGAATCGTGGGCAATCGATTCATATCCATCTTTTGCCTTCTGCTCCTCTATCAAGTAACGTCCTACTATTGTGGATTTACCCCATTTTGCATGGCAAGTTTTAATGTTCGAACCTTCAACTGCGAGAACAAGCTCGGTACCAGGACGGCATCTAACCCAGAGCATACAGCTTTGGCCGTGGCAAGATATCATCGCATCTCGGGGCGGTCCAGTAGAAGGTAAGCGAGTAGCAAAACAATACTCATATTCGTAAGCCGACGTTAAGCAACCGATATATAGCAGTCCTATCTCGAACTGCACTTGCCTTGAATCCGTGGTCCTCCGTAGCAGATACTAGTGTTCGGTTATCAACACTTTGACACTTTGACCGAGTCAAACGAGGTTTACTATCAGCCTCTGCAGAATCGTACACACCAAAAACTCAATTGTAATCAGCAGCCATGACTGCACACAACAACATGAATATAGACATAGCTGTTTGTGGCATGTCTCTTAGGGTAGCTGGGGGCCTCTCGACCCCAGAAGAGTTCTGGGCTGCCCTTGCCCAAGGTCGAGACATGCAAGAACCTGTTCCTCCTCAACGTTACAACATCCATGGTTTCACCAGAAGACTAGGCGGAAAGAATGGACTCAAGTCTCTCAATGGATACTTTGTTGATACGGCAGAACTAGGCTCACTGGACGTGTCCCACTTCCAGATGTCCAAGGATGAGCTGACGAAATGTGATCCGCAGCAGCGTTTGATGCTAGAGACGACCTACGAGGCCCTTGATGACGCAGGGGAAACGGAATACGCTGGCGCACCTATTGGGTGTTATGTGGGCACGTCAGCCGAGGACTGGCTTCGAATGAGCGCTAGAGAACTTCAACATATCCAAGGAAATGTCTTAGGCGGAGTTACCGATTTCATGCTACCGAACAGGGTATCATACCAGTTTAATCTCAAGGGACCGAGGTAAGTTGAGCTCTTTTGTTGCCTAAGAGAGAAGGATACATAAGACGTAACCTAGATCGAACTCCGTTTGGTTGGACTATCTCACGGCGTAGACCAAATTCCTAACGTGCTTTTGCTTCAGTTTCGCTATCAAAACCGGCTGCTCAGCGTCTCTGATCGCTCTGCATTTGGCATGTACAGACCTTCGCAGCGGCAGCATAAGTGGTGCCGTGGTAGGGGGGACAAGCTTGCTCTTGGACCCAGCCATGACTTCACTGATGGCATCCGATGGCATAATCTCACCATCGGGTTCTTGCAACACATTTGATGCCAAAGCCGATGGCTTTGCACGTGCAGACGGCATTGCGGTGCTCTATATAAAGCGCCTGGATGATGCCCTCCGTGATAAAAATTCTATAAAAGCCGTGATCAAAGGAACAGGCACTAACACAGATGGACGAAATACCAGCGCAACAGCTGGGCTTATGCAGCCAAATGGCGAGAGTCAAGAGGCGCTTATGCGCAAGACGTATGCTGACGCCGGCCTTGACCCGCACGACACAGGTTTTGTAGAGGTATGAAACTATACTCTACCAAAGGGGTTGACCGGTTGGCCTCAGGCTGGTGCCTGCGAATTACTTAATATGATCGATTTAGACCTTGCTGACTCCCGTTCTTGTACTAGCTTCACGGCACTGGCACACCGGTCGGTGACCCTATTGAATGCAAGGCGGTTGGGCGCGTATTTGGCAGAGGAAATCCCCACGGAATCTACATTGGCTCGGTGAAGCCCAATATTGGACATACCGAAGCAGCATCCGGTCTCGTGAGCGTCATCAAAGCAGTGCTGGCTTTGGAGCATGGTCTCATCCCTCCCAACATCAAGTTTGCAGAACCCAATCCTGACATCCCATTTACCGACCTGGGCCTCACAGTGCCCACGAAACTGACCCCATTTCCTGCCAATCGATCCAAGAGAGTCTCGGTAAACTCTTTTGGTGTCGGAGGTGCCAATGCACATGTCATTCTTGACGCTGTCTCAAAACTTACAGCAGAGCGGTTGCCAAATTGTCAAGGGCCGCAACTACTCCTGTTCTCAGCCAACACCCAATCTTCCTTGAAGAAGAACAGAGAGCGGCTTAACGAATTTATGCGCCGAAATTTGCGTTATATACCTGATATCGCCTACACTCTCGGTCTTCGCCGGCAGAAAATGCCTTGCCGAGCTTTCCAAATCGTGGACGATAGAGGACAGACTACAGGAGAGAGTGACAGCACGAACAAGGCACCAAGAGAGAACTGGAAAATTGTCATGGTTTTTACGGGACAAGGAGCGCAGTGGCCACAGATGGGTGCAGATCTAATTGAAAGAGACTCTCGCTTTCGGGCTGACTTGGATCAAATGGATCATATCCTGCAAACCCTCCAGAAACCACCAGAGTGGCATGTTGTTGGTGAGCATCCCGATAGACTTTGTGTCTTGAACTTGTCTAACGTCCTCTTCCAAGATGAGCTTAAAAAATCACCGGATACTAGTCACGTCCGCAAGGCTCGTTTGTCACAGCCTCTTTGCACAATACTACAAATCGCTTTATTCCATCGTTTCGCTGATGCCGGTGTTAAACCGAAATCAGTGATTGGTCATTCTTCTGGGGAGATCGCTGCTGCTTATGCAGCCGGCAAGATATCCCTGGAGGCTGCGGTCATGCTTGCCTACTACCGCGGCTTAGTGGGAGAATCCAAAGCATCATCTTCATCCCCGGCTGGTGCCATGGCCGCAATCAGTCTTGGATCTAAACAGCTATCTCCTCTTCTTTCACGAGGCGTTGTTGTCGCTTGTGAGAACAGTCCCTCCAACACCACCATCTCCGGAGACAAGCAGGTGGTCGAAGAGATGATTGTACGGATCAAAGCCGACTTTCCAGAGGTAGGTTGCCGGCTGCTGAAAGTGGATCTGGCCTACCACTCTCATAACATGGAAGCACCGGCTCAGGAATATCTACGTGTCATTCAAGAGGATATGGAAAAACGTAGATGGACTGCCGCCAAGAAAAACCTTCCTTCAGTTGATATTACTTTCATATCAACCCTGTTAGGGAAACCATGCGACGATGCCTCCCTTCAGGCCCCAGAGTACTGGGCACATAATCTTGTTTCGCCTGTTCGGTTTGCTTCGGCTGTAGCTTGCCTTCTCGAAGATACTCAGCTGGAAAAGCCCTTGTTCCTGGAAGTCGGACCGCACGGAGCTCTCGCGGGTCCTCTGCGCCAGAACTGCACCGTAGCAGGTCAGCGGTGCGACTACATCACAGCTCTCACTCGCGGTGAGGACTCCAGGATTTCTCTACTTTCAGCTTTCGGTGAGCTGTTTCTGAGGGGTGTCGATTTGGACTGGTCAACCGTATTTCTAACGGGGACAACCATCGGCGGAATGCCACCTTATGCGTGGGATCACAGCAACGTATACTGGTATGAAAGCCGTTTATCCAAAGATTGGCGTTTTAGGAAGTTTCCGCATCATTGTCTGCTCGGAAGCCGTCTTGTAGAGTCTTCCGATTTTGAACCCATATGGAGAAACATGCTTCATATGGAGAATGAACCGTGGCTTGCAGACCACAAGGTTCAACAATACGTGGTTTATCCCTTAGTGTGCTACGCCACCATGGCAGGCGAAGCCGTCAGACAATTGACAGGTATTGAGGACGGATATACTATCAAAGATCTTGTCATACGCGCAGCACTCGTACTTCCGGAGTCGGCTGCCGTAGAAATTCTCACCAGTCTGCGACATCACAGGATAAGCGATGTTGACTTACAATCTAAGTGGTTCAGCTTCAACATCGCCTCTTTCAACGGTGCCAGTTGGACGATTCATTGTGAGGGTCTGATAAAAGCTTACAACAAGGCCTATCGACCCAACGAAATCATCAACCGGTCGACAACCGGCGGTCTGCCGAGAAAGGTCAACATGTCGCGCTTCTATGAGGGATTATCGAGGGCTGGGATTACATACGGCCCGGAGTTTCAGTTGTTGGAGAGTGTTCGTTCGGGAACCACTCGTTGCGAAGCGCAAGGAGAGATTTTCTTGCAACATAGGGAACTGCCCGAGTATTTTGTGCAACAACCTACAATGATGGATGCTTGCTTCCAACTAGTCTTCGTGTCACTTGCACGAGGTCTGACGCGCAACATGAACAGGATTCTTATGCCAACCAAGATACAGGATCTGGATGTTAGGCGATGCCCCGTTGAGGCGCAGACGGAAACAATACGAGTTGCTGCCTCAGGGACAGAGAATTTTGCGTCTGTGGAATGCATGATGGGAGAATCTGTCTTGTTTTACATCGGAGGCGCTGAGTTTTCTCAGCTGGAGGACGACTTCATCGGTCATGAAAGAGCCCGATATTTTGATCATGAAACTATGGATCCACATGCTGCAGCCAGGCTTCATTGGTTGCCTGACGCCTCCTGCATCGACGTTGGTTCACTGATTCGGCCACCTGAACAGTATAGCAGAACGGAAGTCATACTGCTCGAAGAACTGACTCTGCTATGCATAATCGAGTCTGCAGAACAAGTTAAAGGGCTCCAGCCATCAGTGAAGTTCATGAAAAAATACAGAAAGTGGCTGTTTCGAGAAGCAGCAGCGGCGCAACGCGGCGATCACCCATTTCTCAAGACTTCCACAGCCTTGGTGAGCCTCTCGCCAGACGACAGAAAGGTCAAAATGCATGAGACATATGAGACTCTTCTGAAAACGGAGCGCACTTCGCTTCCCATCTCAGTAAAGCGTATTCACGAGGATATTGAAGCAGTCTTTGTAGGAAAGTCACAGGTTCTTGACGTGCTGATGCGGGATAATCAGCTTACAAAACTTTATGGTCACCTTAGCTTCGACTACGGAGACTTTATTCGCATCATCTCGCATTGGAGGCCCACACTCCGTATTCTTGAGGTTGGGGCTGGCACAGGGGCAACAACCGAGATGATTATTCGATCCCTCCTCGAGAGGGGCCCGAACACAATGGGCTTGCCTGCCTACTCGAACTACACATTTACCGATATTTCCGCCAGCTTCTTTTTCGCGGCAAAGCAGCGGTTCTCGTATGCTCCAAACATGGACTATAAAGTCTTGGATGCCTCCCAAGACGTGCTGTCTCAAGGGTTTGAGCCCAAGTCCTTCGACGTCATCTTCGCGGCCAATGTGCTGCATGCGACACCATCCCTGTCGGAAACACTCCGAAATTTGTGGCCAGTATTGAAGCCTGGTGGTATGATTATTATCACAGAGCTCTGCTGTGTGAAACGGTGTGCTGGCTATATCTTCGGAACATTACCGGGATGGTGGCTCGGCGCAGATGACAATCGTGAGTGGGAGCCGTATGTGCCGGTTTCTCGATGGGACCGGGAACTCAAGAGTGCGGGCTTCACAGGTGTCGAAACAGCAGTGTATGATGACGAGCAACCCTTTCATTTCAGTGTTACCATGGTGTCTCGAAAACTCGATATCAGCCGCAAAGAAGCCTTGAAGAGCCACTCGCTGACGATCTTGTCGGAAAAGCCCAACGTAGCGCCATCACGGTCTCTATTTGACTATATGTGTCAAGAGGGTTGGGAAGTGACTATCTGCGGTATGGATCGAGTTGATAAACTTCAAGAAGACACAGATATCATCTGCTGCTTGGATTTGGAAGCTGGATTTATGGAAAACCTTACAGAGCAATCGTTCCATCAGTTTCAGCGCCTCATCAAGCGCCTTACACCACAGCAGAAGATGCTCTGGCTGGCACGGCCAGTGCAATTAGGATGCAGGGATCCTCGTTCGGCGATGGGGGTTGGGGTTGCTAAGGCGATTCGTGCAGAGTTGGGAATCGATATGGTCACTTTGGAGATCGATGGCTCAGAAAGTCGATTCTCAGAGCTTGTCGAACAAGTCTTCAACAGAATTCGCCGAGAGGACGAGGACATGGAAGAAGAAAAATTACAAACCGACAAAGAGTTTGCAGTCGTCAATGGAATCATCTGCACTGGTCGGTATCACGCCTTTTCGTTAAGTAACGAACTCATCGAGACAACGAATGCTCTCGCAGCAGCCGGCTCTACAAGTCCGTGGCAGTCGGCAAGAAAGTCGACACGCAAGCGTCTGAAAATAGACAAGCCGGGTCGAATGGAAACGTTGAGATGGGTAGAAGAACCAGTATTCGAAGTACTGGACGAAAATGCAGTTGAGGTCGAGCCGTACTATGTCGGAATCAACTTCCGTGACGTGGCAATGGCCAACGGGCTTTTAAAGCTACCGGAAGAGTCTCTATCTGGGTTCGGGGCCGAGTGCGCCGGCGTTGTAACGAGAACCGGAAAAGGCGTTGAAGGGCTCTTTGTGGGAGACTGTGTCATGGCATTGGCAGCCGGAGGATGTCTTTCCACGAGGGTTGTATTACCTGCTCTTCAAGTCGCCAAAGTACCTAGACACATGAGCCTCGAAGAGGCTGCGAGCATTCCAGCCTGCTTCAGCACTGTTTGGAAAGCTTTATGTGACATCGGTCGTCTGGAGAGTGGCCAGACGATCCTCATCCATTCAGCTTGCGGTGGCGTAGGGCTAGCAGCCGTTCAGGTGTGTCGGCTCATCGGCGCCGAGATCTACGCTACGGTCAGCTCTCCAGATAAGGTGGAGCACCTTGTCCATGCTTGGGATATCCCACGAAGACGCATATTCGACTCGCGCTCCGCCACCTTCTACGCAGGTGTGATGTGTGAAACTGGAGGCAAAGGCGTCGACCTAGTGCTCAACTCGCTATCAGGGAGTCTCTTGAATACATCGTGGAAATGCGTCGCTCCATTCGGAAAACTTATTGAGTTGGGGAAAAGAGATATCGCTGCTGCTGGAAAGCTGGATATGCAGCCATTCCTCCAGAATCGATCTTACATATGCGTCAACATGGCCCAGATTATACGCGAGAAGCCAGAATCGGTAGGTCGCATCATGGGCACGCTCGCACCGTACTTCGACCAAGGCATACTTCTGCCGTTGACCCCCAGGCACTCATACACGCCCCTGGAGATTCATAAGGCATTTTTAAATTTCCAAAAGGGAGCTCACATCGGGAAGTTTCTAGTAAGGCTTGGACGGGAAGAAATGTCTTTCGACGCAACTCCAACCTATCGACCTATAACATTCAGATCTGATGCTGCTTACCTCCTTGTAGGTGGTCTTGGTGGTCTAGGCAGGTCGATAGCGACCTGGATGGCGGAAAGGGGAGCGCGCCATCTGACCTTCCTCTCACGCAGTGCTGGATTGACAGCTGAGAGCAAAGAGCTCTTTGCTGATCTTTCATCAATTGGGTGCCATGCGACCACAGTTGCCGGGTGGGTAGACAATGCAGATGACGTGGCGAGGGCTATCAAGGCAACTGAACGCCCCATTCGAGGTGTCTTTCAGCTGGCCATGGCTCTCAAGGTATGGACACAGTTCGCTTTCGTCCCATCATAATCGCCGCAAGCCGTGTATCGTGAACCGGCTGACAACGGGCTCAGGATTCATCGATATCTGAGATGTCGTGGAACGACTGGTGTACTGCTATCCAGCCCAAAGTGAATGGGACATATAATCTACACCGCGAGCTCTCAAGCCAACCTCTTGACTTCTTCTGGATGGCCTCTTCACTAGTCACGGTGATCGAACAGGTTGGACAGGGTAACTATAGCGCAGCTAACATGTTTCTGGAGGCCTTTTCTCAATATCGACGGTCAATCGGACTACCGGCGAGCGTTCTAAATATCAGTCCCATTGATGGTATAGGATACGTCGCAGAGCACCCACACGCAAAACATTCCATCACTTTTCAAAATATGGGCTTCGAGAGCGAGGCGGCTTTCTTGGACGCACTTGAGCTCTCCTTACTCCGGTCCGTAGTGAGCGTCGCCACAGACGAGGAGCCACAGAGTATAGCGACGGCGCATCCTCCGCGATCTTGGACGAATAGAGCGCAAATCGTCATGGGCCTCCGGTCAACCAGAAGCCTGGATGACAGCTCAGCACTCACGAACTGGCGCTTTAATCGCCGCATGGGCTTCTACCATAATCGAAAGCTCGAGTCAAATGATGTCGGTGCTGAAGTAGGTAGCGAAGACAATGTGGACCAGGTCGTGAGGACTCTTCTTGGCCGCGTCTCTCGGAATACCGCTGTGCTGGAAAGCGAGTCCGAGCTTGCTTCTCTGGCACAAACTATAGCACGCAAGGTTCTTGATATGACCCTCAAGTCCGCCGATACAGTTTTGAACCCTGGTACGGCTACATTGGCAGAGCTGGGGGTGGACTCACTCATGGCTGTGGAGCTCCGGCGATGGTTTCGCTCCGCATTTGCAATACACGTGAGTGCACTGGAAGCTTTACAGGCTGGTACTCTATTGCAGCTTGGGCGTGTTGTGGCGAGTAAATTGAAGGAGAAATACGGCTGATTTTGAAGAAGTGAATCTGCGTTGAGTTGGATATAATTTACCTAGCCATTCGAAATTGTCGGGTTTGTAAACTGGTCATTGACTCCAAAAACCATGGCAAGGTCAACAATCGTCTTTGTCTACGTTGACTATCTATGCCAGACCTAGCCAAGCAGTAGGAAAACAACGTCTTAAATCACGACCCCGATCAACGCAGCAGCTCCAGCTGTGACAATGGCCATGACCCAAGCGGCCTTGAGGCCTTTGATGTAACCATAAACAACCTGAGGCAGCTGTTCAGCGTTGAAGTAAACATACAAACTAGAAGAACCAGCCTCGATAATCATGTCCGAACTAACACCAGTGACGTGATGCATGATCCAGGATATTGCCACATTAATCAAAATACTCTGCGAGACAGACACGGCTATGGCTCCGCTGGCCAGCTGGAAAACTTGAACCTTCGTCAGTACCAGAAGTGCAGGATTTCCAATAACGAACATTGCCAAGGACCTACGCATGACAAAACCAGTGACAGATGAAATATCAGAAGCTGGCACAAGAGACTGGGACACAATCATTGGAATTTGTAGACAGGTACCAACGCCCAATCCAAAGATGGCTTGGTACCCTATGAATAGTCCAAGGGATGATGTGGGTTTAAGTGTATAGATTAGCCCAGCACCGATAGTGGCGAGAGTTGCTCCGCCGGATAAAAAGGCGCGCGGGTATCGAAAGCGCGAGAATGAGTGACCGCTAACCAAGCTTGCACTAGCTGCTCATATCAGGTATGATCCAAACATTTCCAACGGAAAAAAGACTAACCTGAAGAGAAGATAAGCGGGATAGTCCTTACACCGCTTTCCATCGGCGTAGCGCCCAGAGTAGCTTGAAAGTATATGGGCATTTCGTACATCATAGCAAGGTTCGCGGAATTCAGCCTGCAAGAGTGGTTACAGTCAGTGATCTCTTATAATTTATCAGGAGTGTCAAATACTAACAAATACACAAAAACTACGCATAGGAGGACTCTTCTTTTCGAAAGGAATTTGGGGCAAACCAATGCTCGGTCCCCTTGCCAGTGCTGCTCGACGGATAGACACGTCAGCAATATGCCGCATCCCACAAGTCCGCCGATAGCTAAATCAGAATTCCATGGAGTTGAGACTCCGGCGACCTCGAGCACTGCAGCTAAGAGGACAAGGAATCCAAGAAGAAGTAAGAGACCAGGCACGTCGAATTCGAGAAGTATCCGGAGTCCCGCAGGACGATCTGCCTTCGGGGGGTCAAGACTTTTGTAGAAGCTTGCGACGACAACAACGGCAACACCGCAAATAGGGAGGTTAATGTAGAAGCTGGGCGACATTGTCAGTCATGAAAGGTCTTTGTGTCCGGTTTTGGTGCGAGGAAGAACGTACCACCAACGCCATGAAACATGTTGCGCGAGTACACCCCCTATCAGAGGGCCGGACACACTTGCTATACCATAAATGCACCCTAAGGCGCCAATATAAGTAGGTCTAGCCGCGGGCGTCGTGGCTAGTGCCACAATGGTATAACAACCCCCAGTGACGCCGGCCGCGCCCATGCCAGCAATTGCACGGCCCGCTATTAGCATCCTGCTGCTGACGGCGACACCACAAAGCAGGCTACCAATCCCAAAGATGACAACGGCAACAATGAAAACCAGCTTAATAGAATAAAGTCGGTATGCTTTCCCCCAAACTGCCTGGAAGGCGGCCAATGTAGCAAAGAAGCCGGACCCATACCATCCAGTATCGGCAAGCGTGTGGAAATCCGCTGTTATTCTGGGTGTGGCGGTTGCCACGATGGACTTCAGCAATGAAACAGATTAGTTCTAACAGACCAACCCTCATACATGTTTACATATATATATCAAACGTTCTTACCATATCAAGCGCCACCTTAGAGGTGTTATCGTCAGACCCCTGGTCCTTAATTCATAGAGTAGATAGATGCCCTCACCAGAAAAACACTCAAAGCGAGCCCCGCAAACATCAACACCAGTGCGACCCCATGTAGAGGCGGCTTAGGTGGTTCCGGAGGATCGTTTGCAGCTGCCTCCAACGTATTTAAGGGGTCTGACTTGGAACAAGACGGGAGTTCCTCAAGATTTACCAGACTTATGTCCTGATTCACATGATTTCCCATAATTTGAGTAGATGCCAAACGAAGATTGGCCCTTTACATTCGAGACCAACGCCAGCTGTAGAGGAATAAGACGCCGTTCATGTTAAGTAAAGTCTTACCTAGGGCGTCAGAAATGCTTTGCATTTAACTGATCGTACATACCGCAATCACATACAGGAAGTATGACAGGCCAATTCTTAAGTTAAACTCTTTATTACCATAATAATTGACCTTTTACTTAAGAGAAACTTTTTGAATTTGCCTAACTACTTTTCAACATGAAACACAATGGAGGTGCAAAAGTTGTTAAATTAGGTTGAAACGAAGGTAAATTCCTGATGGAATCAATAGATACGTAAGGAAAAGCTTTGCATGTCCCGCTAAGTCGAGAATTCATGCAGCGGCGTTATAACTTAAAAATGTAGGAGAAGACCCTGGCAGTAACTATGCACTTTAATGTCTTAGACAGATAATTTAGGCTTAAAATTTCCGTTAATGATCCGTCTATAGAAGAGTAAAGAGGATTCAGTTTAAAGGTGGCTTAATTTTAGGTTCGTTAGGTAGTTAAAAGCTTGTTTACTCTCTGATCAGGACATTAAGCTTTATACTCTAGGCCCATTTTTTATACGCTGTTAGCTGCATTACCCTGACTGGGACTCCCTCTGTCTTTTATACAGTTAATACTGCAGTGTGTGAAATTAATTGAGGTACTGTTGTAAACAGCTTTTAAGTCGCCTTAGTTAGCACCTTAACTTCTGTAATTAGTCTGATTGATGTTAGCATAGTAATAACCATTATCAAAAGGACGTAGGAAGCCGGTTTAATACTGCTAACATCTCTTACAATAATATCCTCTTAATTATAATAATTCTATTATATATAAACAGACAGATCGTCTGGGTGCATAGGCTGACCTCTGTTTCTTCATCATAGAGAGCACATCTCATGTTAACGACGTGGTCGAGAAAGCCCGTGGTCCAGACTTACCGCGTCCCCACCACTTCCCTCGGATATCTCGGTTCCCGTCATCTGTTCCCACTGGCGCAACGATGTCATCGGGACCTGCATGCTTCTGGACAGGCTGTTCCCTTCTCGCCGGACACGAAGCGCGGACCGGTGTCTATGACTTGTCGCCGTGCCTGAAGTATGGATGCTGCGCAGTGTCTATGGACAGCTGTAACAACGTGGCAACCCCCAGCTTTTTTAACAGGCACAAAGTTCTTGGGCGATATCCTCTTGACTGCGGAAAAACGTCAAAAAACCATACCCCATTTTAATCCCCACATCTACTCTGCGCCTCGACGGGTACAGATGTTGTGACTGGAAAGTGGCCTGCCTTGCCTCTATGTACCTGTACTGGAGATATTACTGATGCCTATGTTACAGCCGAATTACACGGGGAATAGAGGTACTAAAATCCCTAGCAGGTTATTAGATAGATGCAATAACTTTGTATGCCCTTATTGGCTCTTCCCGCATCAGGATGATTCAGCTCCTGTGGGTGACATGAGGACGAGAGAGTCGAGGGCGACGCCAGCAGTGGGGTTGCTCCACCCGTCCCCGCCTCCCGGCGCCTGGACTCGTAGCTAGTGGGCCTGTCGTCGGTGAACGAGACGTCCTTAGACTGACTCGTCGCTGGTGGACCCTTCGTCGGCAGACCCGTCTTCGGTAGACCCATCGTCTCGGGAAGAAGCAGGGACGCTAGGCCTGTTGTTCTACGAAGAGAATTAGTCTACTCTGCTTTACATTGGGCTCTGTAGAGCGGTTGTTGAACTTTTCTTCTAGGAATAACTATTTAACAGATCTAATCATAGAGTCTTTCTTTAATTTAATATAAGACTCAGCGCGATGCATGCGTTCAAGGAGACCTAACTCCAAAGTGGCGAGAGGCCAGGCGTTAACATTGATTGAAATGCCGTATGAAGGCGACTGTTAACTATAACAATGCCACCCTTAGTATATGCCCACGCTTGAGGCGGAAATCGACCTCTTCGAGCTCGATGCGCTGCCCGTGAAGCTTGACCTGTGCATCGTCGCGGCCGAGGATGGTCAGGCTACCGTCAGAACCGAGGCGCGCCAGGTCGCCCGTCTTATAATTACAGGCGGGTTTTGGCATGGCTTCGCCGCGCAGCAGGCAGCCAGTCCGGCGGCGAAATGAAGGCGGCGGCCGTCTTGTCGACGTTCTTGAGGTAGCCCCGCGAGACGATGGGCCCTTCGATGACCATTTCACCTACGGCGCCGATCGGGACCAGCAGGTTGTGGTCGCCGGGATCAACGAGCCAGACATTGCAGCCCAGCGCGCGGCCAATGTTGCACGGTTCCGTGTCGGCTGCGAGCCCGCTGTTGCATCCGGACTGGACCGTCGTCTCGGCGGGACCGTACGAGTTGATCAGGTGCACGGCTTATGCCCAAGTCGCCATGTTCCCAACCGTCAGCTTCTCGCCGATCAAAGCCAACACTTGGAGGCTGGGTACGTCACTCGGCCCAAACAGACCAGCAATCGTGGGAGCCAACATGGCCTGTGTGATGCAGTGCGTCTGCATGTACTGGACCAGGTTATTCAATCGGTCCTCTCTGGACGCCACGTACAGCTCGCACCCGTATTAGAGCGTCCCGAGCATGTCTTTGACCGAGACGTCGAACGCGTACAACGCGAACTGCAGCACTCGTGCTCCCAGCCGGAACTCGTCGTTCTCTCGATACAGACAAGCGGCCATCATGAGATAGAGGTGCTCCAGGAGGATGCACTTAGGCACGCCCGTGGTGCCCGATGTGAAGATGCCGAACCCCAGGTTATGTGGCTGCACCTCTGGCAGTGTGGAGGGCGCCAAGTCGTCGTCATCATCCGCGAGTCCCTGTACAAATCCGGCGTCGTTGTTGACGATGTTCTTGGCTACAGGCTTCGCGTTGTTGGCCGTGTTTCGCTGCGGTAGCGCCTGGGCTGACGTCAGGAGAAGGTCGGAATCAACAAAGTCGACAAGACCGGCAAGCCTATCTGGAGACAGGTCAGGATTGAGAAAGACAGGGGCGCCGCCCGCCTTCATGACGGCCAAAACGGTGATGACGGCCCAAAGCGACTTGTGGAAAAATAGCGGCACGAGCCTGTCGGGACCGACGCCCATGGAGACGAGGCGGTGGGCAAGTCGCGTCGACAGAGCATCCAAGTCTCGGTAGGTGACGTCTCCATCCCATGCCCGGACGGCGAGTTGCGTTCCTCGGGCCTGGAACGGGATGGCTTGGTGGACGCACTTCTCGACAGCGGGCGGCACGTGGGCATTCCAAGCGTGCAAGGTATCGAGGTCAGGCTGGTGTCGTCGTAACAGCGCCGAAATGCTCGTCTCGAGTGCTGCTTGTGCCATCTGTCCGAGCAAGCCCACAAAGACGCCGATGACGCGCTTGAGTTCCCCGGCTCCTCCTGCCAGCTCATGATGCTCACACGATGCATGGACATGAACCCCCGTGGGGGTGATGTCACACTCGACGACCACGGGGTACGTGTGCGTCTCGGTCCTGTTCGGGTCGGCGAAGCGGTGCTTGACTAGGGAGGCGTTGGCTTGTCCGTCCCCAAACGACGCCGGCTGGATGACGATTAGGTTGCGGACTTTTCCGACGGCTGCCGCGGCTGCCGGGCCGCACCGAGCAATGTTCTGAAGCCCAAGGTGCTGGAACTAGATCATGCCGACGGCTTGACTGTGCACGCTTTCGACGAGTTCCAATATGCTCTCGGCGTAGTCTACGCTCGCCGCAACCGGCACCGTGGAAAATGCCGGCCCGATGATGTCGGCAATGTTCGGCATGGCGGCGTCGCGGCCCGACACGGTTGCCCCGAACACCACGTCGGCCGAACCGGTATAGCGCGCCAGAGTGAGAGCCCACGCGGCTCGAATGACGGACGGGGCCGTGACCGCCCTGAGTTTGTGCGCGTACGGAATCGTTTCCACAACAACGTCACGATGACCAGGTTGCACCGTCGTCGTCGTCGTCGTCGTCTTCTCGCTCCCCATATTATCCAGGACTTGTGGGAACGCTGCAAAACTCTTGTGGTCAAATTGACCTTCCCAGTACTCACGCGCAGCGGTCGAGCTGGTATCGCCTATGTATCGGATGTATTGACGGAAGTCGGCCCTTTGTGCGGCCACGTCGTCCCACGTCGTCCTCAACGCAGAGTCAAGGGCGGCTGTGAGCAGGGATACCGAAATCCCGTCGTACAAGCTGTGATGCGCGGTCCATACCACCGTCGGGGGCTGCGAAGACGAAGACGAAGAAGACGGGACAAGAGCCAGGCGGCTCAAGTGGTCCCCGAGGCCAAACGATTTTAACTGGTCGCGTGCCAGATAGGCGTTCAGGCCGTCATTGCCTGCGGGCACCCACTCTAGAGGGCCCTGGGTAACGACCTGCACCAGCTGGGACGATGAGAGTTGGATGATGGTGGTGCGCAAAATAGCCAGAGTGGCATAGAGCTTTTCCCAGCCGGCAACCAGACGTTTGCGGTCCACCAACGGTGACGCGGTGAAAACATGTTGTGAGAGGTATGTCCCAGGGCGCGCAATCGACAGGGCGTAGATGCCTTCCTGAAGACCGGTACATGGATATGCATCCTCGATCTCTTCCGCCGAAGTCAACCAAGGACATTGCGCCAGGGCCTCGGCCCGGATATGCCACTTGGCGATGGGGGCATTATGATCCTCCGCGCGGGCAGAGTTGCGGTTGTTGTTCGCGCTGTCCTGCTGCTAGTCGTCTGCCAACTGCGCTAGCTCTGACAAGATGGGCTTTTGCAAGATGTTGGCGACGGTGAGCGACAGGCCCTCTGCCTTTGCTAGGGCGGACAGGTGCATGGCGTTGATTGAGTCTCCGCTAAGTAACAGGAAACTGTCGTTGGTGCCGATGGCCTTTTGTCCCGTCCTGAGGACCAGGGCGACCAAGTCGACGAGCTTCTGTTCCGTTGCCGTTTTGGGGGGCTTCGAGGCCTGCCGGGCAGCTTGGATGGAATACGAACGTAAGGAGGCTGCGTTCAGGGACGAACCGGCCGCTTGGAGCGCTCTGCGGTCGATTTTCCTTGAGACGAGCACGAAGGGGAGCCGCCTTATGGGCAAAAAGGCATTGGGCACCATGTATCGCGGGAGGACGGCGGCAGCTCGACTGGCCAACGTGTTGAGGTTGATTGCGCCAAGCGTCGTGGCCGGCAGTAGAATGTTGTTGTTGTTGTTGTTGTTGTTGTTGTTGTTGTTATCGCCCTCGATGCCATCATGCTCGTGGTCGGGCAGACAGAGAAAGGCTGCGAGTGTCTTTTTGTCGGGCTGGTCTGCCGGCGCAATGGCGTCTGCCACGACAGCCTTGGCCTGCGGTACCAGCCGGCGTATGTGGTATTCAATCTCGCCCAGTTCCAGGCGCTGGCCCCTGAGCTTTATCTGTGTGTCTTTCCGGCCGCTGAAGATGAAGGTGCCGTCGGCAGCGTATCGGAACAGGTCGCCCGTCAGGTATATCTGCTGACCGGGCTCTATTGAGGGGAAGCGACCGGCCCAGGGGGGGCGGCTGGACGAAGACCTTGGCCGTCGTCTCGCTCTGGCCAAGGTAGCCCAGCCCACCATGGGTCCACCCTGAAGCAGCTCTCCGATCCCGCCGATCGGGGTGAGGCGGCGGTGGTTATCGGGGTCCACGATCCAGCCGGTTTCGATGACGGGGCGGCCGACATTGCCGGGGACTTTGGGGTCCAAGTGCTCGTTGAGGAATGTGCCCGGAGTGGTCTCGCTGGGGCCGTAGAGCTGGATGAGCTGCACATGCGGCGGATAGTGCGAGAAGAGGGCGGGCGGGGCCGCTTCTCCGCCAAACACCAAGGTGCGCAGGGTCGGCATGGCGTTGTTGCGCGTGTCTAGCATGGAGGCAAAGGTGGGCACCAGGACGGCTCAGTTGGCGCTGAAGCGGTTGATGCCGCGGACGGCGCCCTCGGCCGTGCGCTCGGCTTCAGGAAGCACGCAGACGCACCCGCCCAGCGACAGCGTCTGCGTGATCTTGAAGAGGCAGAAGTAGAACGACAGCCCCGCGAACTGCAGCGTCCGCAGCGGCTTCAGCTGCGTCATGCCGCCAAAGTGGCCGAGCTTCTGCGTCCCCGTCGACCAGGCGCGGTGCGACATGACGGTGCCCTTGGGAATGCCGGTCGACCCGGACGTGAAGACGATGCAGGCCCGATCGCCCGGGTCCGCGTCGGCTTGGAAGACTTGCTGGTGCTGGCATGGCGGCAGCGCATCGATGGAGGCGTGGTCGACCGCGATAGCGGGAACGGGAAGAAGCTGCTCGCGACAGAAGTCTTGTGTCGATGGGCAATAGAGGATGAAGTCCGGTTCGCAGGTCGAAACCATGTGCTTGCGCCGCTCGGGCGGCAGCAGCGGGTCGACCATGGCCAGAGCGCCGCCTGTTTTGAGAATGGCAAGGACAGCGACGACGAAGACGGATTTGTTTATGCACAGCGGCACAAACCGGCCGGTTTGGACCCCGAACTGGGCGACCAAGGCTTGCGCCAGGCGGCTCGCGTGTTCCTCGAGCTCGGCATACGACAAGCAGTTGTCGTAGTCTTGCACGGCCGGGCTCGATGGCTGCAGACGCAAGTGTTCGTAGAAGCCGGAATGCATCAGTTGGTCCTGTGCGTGGCCCGTCTTGTTAGCGCAGCGACAGAGCGCAAAGGACAAGGAGAGACACTCACCACACGTTTGTCGGCAAAAGTCGCGGCGTTCCAATGGGCCAAGGTTTGCAGGTCGTCCTTGGTAATCAGCTCGAGGGATGCAATGGTCGTTTCTTCTCCTTCTCCTTCTTCGTCTCCCCCTCCGGGAGCCCCCTGCCGATTCAGCTGACGCACGATGTGCTCGAACTGGACCGACTGCACAACGCCCGAGTCGAAATGGAACTGCATGTCGAGACGGCCCGACGTCGTGGGGCGACACTCGACGGCCAAGGCGCTGGCGAGAAAGCCCGCCGAGTGTCCCACCAGCTCCCGCGCCCCCAGGAGACTGTCGCCGCCCCCTTGGTCGTCGACGTCTGCTGCCTGGACGACCAGCAGGCTCTGCCCATGGCACGCGGCGCGCGCCTCGGGCACCACCGGGCGATGCGCTGCAGACCAGCCTGTTCGTACGGCATCATGTCGACATATTTCTGCTGCAGGTGCTGGAGAAAATCGGCAATCCTGGCATCGCGGTCCACAGGGACGCACAGGGGCACTGAGGCAAAGGTCGGCCCGGACACGGTTTCGACGCCGTCCAGCGCCACGCCGCGGCCGTTGACGGTGCAGCCAAAGACGACGTCGTGGCTGTCGGAATACTGGGCGAGGAGTATGGCCCAGGCGGCGCGGAGAAGCGTGGACGGCGTCACGTCGGTGTCGCCGCGGAGGAACTGGACCTCGGCACTCCGGCTGATGGTCTGGTCGGCCGACGGCAGGTAGTCCGGGTCGGGCAGCAAAGGGAAGGACGGCGGCGAAGGGCTTTGCAGCTGCTGCCTCCAGAACTCGGCGGCGGCGGCTGTGTCGGCTGCTCCGTCGACGGCGTGCTGGATGAAGACGTTGAACGCCAGGTGCGGGCTCGGAGACAGGCCGTGGTAGGCGCGCTCAACCGCGCGGAGCAGCAGGCGCTGCGAAACGTCGTCAAACATGGCGTGGTGAACTGTCCACGCGAACCAGCGTGCCGAGCTCGAGGAGACAATGGCAAACCGGACAAGCCTGGACCCAAGCGTCATCGGGACCTGCTTGTCCTGGTCCAGGTACGACGCGAGGGTGCCATCATTTGCTTCTGAACAAGGAATCGGCTCGTCGACGACAGCCTGCCATAGGTTGGAGTCGCTTTCGGCCTGGAAGATTCTGGTCCGCAGAATGTTATGCTCCTGAGCGACAGCATCCCACGCCGATTTGAACCGTGCTGTTTCGACGTCTGGTGGCAGTCTGTAGGCCATTTGGGCAACGTACGAGCCGGGGGTTCGAGCCGAGAGAGCCATCACGCCGCCTTGCAATGCGCTGCATGGATAGATGTCTGATATAGAATCCCGGCCGGTGTACGGATCGTGGTTTTGGATGGCCTTCAGTGCCGCATTCAAGGCCGGAAGTTGGGATACTGAGTTGTGACGGAGCGCCAGGCCGCGATCCACGCCACCTAAGAGACTAAACTTGTCGACAGTCTTCCAGCCCGAGGGTCCGACGCCTTGGTGAGAGAACTCCATCACTGAGGCTTGCTCACGCAGCGTAGGGTGTTGGAAGACGCGCTGCACCATCAGCTTGACGGCTGCATCGCGCGCGTTGGCGACTAGCCTCATGGCCGCGACCGAATCGCCTCCGAGGCGGAAGAAGCTGCTTTTCAGCTTGATTAAATGCGCATCTATATCCAGCGTCTGCACCCACAGTTTCTGCAGTAACTCTTCTCGGTCTGTTTCGGGACCCAGGGAGACCCCCCCCTTCCCCTTCAGGGTCGTGTCCAGCGAGATCCCGCGTGGTCAGGTGCGAGGCCATGGACCGCAGGGCTTTGCGATCCAGTTTTCCCGACACCATCATGGGCATCTCTTGGACCTTGATGCACACGGCAGGGATCATGTACGACGGCAACAGCTCCCGCAGACGGTCGCCGGCGCCGTCGGGCCATTCGGGCAGGATTTCGACCGACGTCGGCTCCGATATGCCGCTATCGCTGCTCGCTACGGCGCCAAGCAGCAGGAAAGCTGCCAGCACGGGCGTTGCCGCGGCGGCTGCTCCCGATGCCGTCTTGGGCGTCAGCACCTCGACGGCAACTTCGTGGCAGGTCGGGATCACGCTGCGGAGGTGGTGTTCAATCTCGCCGAGCTCGATCCGTTGTCCGTTCAACTTAACCTGCGTGTCCTTACGGCCGAGTACTTGGATCGTCCCGTCCTCGTTGTACCGTGCCAGGTCACCGGTTCGGTAGAACCTCCTCGTGGGACTGCCACCACCTCGCCCATCAGCTGGAATAGACCATGCTAGATCGCCGATAAAGGACTGCTCCGTCTTGGCCTCGTTGCGAATGTAGCTGCGCGCCAGGATGGGTCCCTTGATCAGCAGCTCGCCAATGGTACCGACGGGGAGTAGCCGGTTGGGGTCCTCGGCCGCGGTGATGTGGAGCGTGCACCCAACCCCGACACCGATATTGATGGGATCGTCGGCGCGAGACATGCCTGCGTTGGCAGAACAAAAGATGGACGCCTCGGTAGGTCCGTATGAGTTAATCAGTTAGACGGGGTCGGCCCATTGCTGGACGACCCGGGCCGTGACGCTCTCCCCGCCAACAACGAGTGTCCTGAGACCTGGAACATCCAGCAGCTGCAACTGGGCAGCGACAGTTACGGTCAGGCAGGCGTGGTTCGCCTCCAGCTTGACGATGCAGCCCGCTAGGTCGTCCAGGCGATCCTCGTCGGACGGCACGCAGACGCAGCTGCCGAAGGAGAGGGTGGTGAAGATGTCGGAAAAGCTGTCATCAAGGTGTAGGCGGCGAACTGGATTGGGCGCGTCTGCGGCCCGAACCGCATTACCCGGCCGTGGTCGCGGATGCTGGTACAGATCGCACCGTGCTCGATGGCAATGCCCTTGGGCTTGCAGGTGCTTCCTGATGTGAAGACGGCAAATGCAGGATTGCTGGGCCTAACTGCGACTCCAGTATCGGCGTCTGGCCTGTCGGCCGCGTGCTGCTCGATGGGCCAATGGAGGCAGGCCAGCTCTGGCTCCACGGGAGCCGCCGCATTCCATCTGCGCATGTCTGCCACGTCACGGGGGCTGGCGAGATCTAAGTCGCGCACGACGGCTCCAGGCGATGCGCCCACCAGCTGGCCCGCAATGTGAGAAAACTGCTGGAAGAGCCGCTGCGAGCGGGTAATAGGAATGGCGGCCGTGGACGTGGAAAGTCCCACGTCAATGCGGCCATGCCTCAGACTGACGACGCAGAGCAGACGAGGAGTGTTGGTCCGGGGGAAGAGCTCTTGCCATGTCCATATGGACCTCTGCGTCTTGGCTATGAGGAGTTGCGTCGTGGCCAGGGACTGGCCGGTTGCGCCGTCAGGGGGTAGTTACAAACCCAGCTGCCAGACGCGGCAGTCACCGGGGTAGGGACAGGCAGCGCGGCTGACTTGTTCGACGATGTCCTGTACATTGGTACTGGAAAGGACGGGCACAACCCGCTGTTTGTCCTCGGCATCAGAGCCTTAGGTGATGTCAGGCCTGTTCAAGACAACCTGTTCGGTGCCAGAGAGCTTGGAGTTCAAGATGACCCAAGCGGCAACAGCCACTGCGAGTTGCCTATGTTAGCTAATGGAAGAGATGACACAGAAAGGATGGGAAAACGATACGTACAGCCATCCTTAGGGAGTTGTCCCTTGCCTTGTGGTGTCTCCAAACGGGGACTTAATGCATACGTAAACCCGCAACGCGTAGGTACTATGTAGTATTGCACCATATTGCTTTGCATCGCGTAACCCAGCCTTGTATTTCCCGTTATATGACTATAACTAACTATCTCCCCCTCCTACCTCCTATACGTACAATGCCCTCCCTGAAAGACTTAAACACTTCTACTTCTCCAGAAGCCCCGGATTATACTTGTTTAGGCTGTAAGTCTCTAGTTCCCTACATCACAGCTGCAGAAAAAGCAATTCAACACACTACTCAGATTGTTATTCCCTAAGTGATGAGATGGCGTTACACATTAATAGAGGCAGCTTCACACGCTAATAATTATTCAGGGATGGTATTGCAAGCCCTGACGTGTTTTGCTAAAGCTCTAAAGGGATGGCCAGTGGTTCTCCTAACAGAATCCTGCCATGTCAGAAATGCCGCCTGAAGCTCGGTTTGCCGTCGTTGCTGGCACGGGCGCTTTCGACTTCACGCCCGCCTTCGAGGACGCCGTTCTCTGCATCGTCCCTTCGGCCCTCTTTCTGGTTGTGGCCCTACAGCGTCTCTTCTGGCTCGCGAGACAGCCTCGCAAGGTCGCTAAAAGCCACCGGCTAATCTTCAAAGTGGCACGTGATAACCTCCGGGCCCAAACCTATGGGCTTTTTCTGAGACCACTACTGACTGGTCCAAGGGATTGATCGGCGTCTACACGGCTCTACAACTTGCAGTCTTGCTGTACTGGGCTCTGAATGCAGAGAAGCGGCCTTTCTTTCAGTTGCGGACGTCAGCCGCCGTGCTCGCCTTCGTCGATGGGTTTTTGCTCTTGTTCCTGTCCCACGCCGAGCACGCGCGCTCGGTGCGCCCATCGACCATCATCAACGTTTATTTACTCTTTACTTTGCTCTTTGACTGCGTCGTCGCCAGAACCCTATGGCTTGCCGACCATGGCCCCACCATCAAGGGCCTCTTCACCTCCACTGTCGCCATCAAACTCTTTGTCTTGGGTTCGGAAGCTTTGGAAAAGAGACCTATACTCTTAGTCCAGTACCAGAATCTCTCCCCAGAGGCAACCAGCGGCATATTGGCCCGGAGTGTCTTCTGGTGGCTGAACTCATTGATGCGAACCGGGTTCGCTCGCTCCCTCGCCGATCATGATCTGCTCCCCGTTCATGACAGCCTAGCGGCACGAACACTACTCCCCAAAGCACGGAACTCGTTTGCTTCGTCGAACCAGTCCAACCGCCATGCCTTGGCCTTCTCCACGTTGTGGGCCACTAAGTATATCTTTCTGGCTGGCGTGGCACCTCGGCTTGCATTGTCAGCTTTCAAGTACACGCTGCCCATTCTCATCACGAGGACGACTTCCTGGACGGCCGATCCGTCGCAGTCGGATGCAGTTGGATGGGTACTGGCGGGCGCATGGCTGCTGGTCTTCATCGGGCAAGCAGTTTCCAACGGCTTTCATTATCAGATGGCGTATCGATTTGTCACTTCGATTCGCGGCAGTCTCTGCAGTTTGATTTACACCAAGACGTTGGATCTCAGCACCACGGCTCTCGACGAGTTCGTGCCGGTATCGCTCATGTCCACGGACACCGAGAGTATCTGTCAAAGCGCCGCAACCTTGCACGAGCTTTGGGCCTCGCCAATCGAGTCTGCAGTCGCCATCTTTCTCCTATACAGGCAGCTTGGCCTCGCCGCTCTGGCCCCGGTCGGTGTAGCAATCCTTGCCACTACTGGCATGTTGTGGCTTGCCCAGTTCACTGGCATGGCCAAGAAGAGATGGATGATGGGCATCCAAACGCGGGTCGATGTAACGGTTTACGTCCTCGCATCCATGAAGGTTAGGATCCAATGGGAACGCCTGATAATACCCATTCTTGATGACAGGCTACAGTACTGATTGGTTTGCTGCAGGAAGCCAAAATGCTTGGCTTGTTAGATATTGTCGCGAACACGATCCAGAACCTCCGCGTAACAGAGCTGGACTTGTCCAAGCAGTATCGCAGACTGTTGACCATACAAGCTTTCATTGGTAAGTACCTGAGTAATGGACCCTTGCTATGCCGCGCTCTCAACGTGCCCTTATGACGCTGCTTCTGACTTCTTTGGCCGAGCAGCAATGAACACGGCGGCCATCGTGTCAGGGGGCTCGGTACGAAGTGAGAAGGTCAACGGCAAGATAGGTGTAAACTGATGACTGCATTTATCTCTGGCCTTCTCCCAGTTACTTACTGGGGAGCTGGCCTTCTTATAGGTGGGCACCGGTGACCTAGCGGTCCGGCACCGGTGCTTAGCGCCATATCTCAGGTCTTCCTAGACACTCTAACCCCCTAAATACCCAATGCCCCTTTCTGGCTCGTGACA
>LFIW01001303.1:0-11471 GCA_001625285.1 Colletotrichum incanum
TGAGGGCAAGGGATCTAATGGGCTGGTGCTAGGCAGGGCTGAGACGAAGTCTGTACGGAAAAAGCAGCCTGGATCGCGAGCGTGGGTATCCATCATTGAGTGTATATCAGCTGAGGGCATTCCACTCCATCCCCTTGTTATATATAAGGGTAAGACAGTCCAGCAGCAGTGGTTTCCCCTGGATCTCAGCCCGTATGATGGATGGGAGTTTACAGCAACAGAGAATGGATGGACTACTGATGAGACTGCTGTCACGTGGCTAAAAAGGGTCTTTCTCACGCCAGGTCGACCGAGAAGCGATGTATCTTTGAGAACCCTTGAAGTTGCGGGAGGCTGTCGCAACTTCCTTGCTCAACTGAGTGGCCTCGGTGACCCGTGCAGCCAAGGCGCTAGGAAGGCAAGCGAATCTTATTACCCACTGAGCAGGTTGCGTCTCACCTTCCAATTGAGAACAGTGCTTTTGTACTAACAGCCAGATCCGTTATGCGAATCGTGCTCAGCGGAAGATCAACCTCCACCTGCGTGGGTCGTGCGACGGGGAAGACTCGTTCATTGACCAATAGCGGAGAGTGCCGCCCTCAAGAAGGCTTTCGCTTTGGCGCGGAAGGGACAATGTTGCTCGGTCTGGGCGCTTGCTCTCGGCCGCATCACCTGAAAGTCGCATCGCTGATTCTCGGCGCAAGCAACGACGGATGCAGTTGCTGGCTTTGTTACAATGGCATGTTGGTCTTTCATTGTCGATCTGTCTCCCACCCGCCTTTTCGTCTCGCAACACCGAAGCCTTTCAAGTGGTTGGTTGTATTCATCACGTAGACCATGTTATGGACTCGGACGCTGCGGGAGCCAACCTCCACGACTTTGTCCGCGAAGGCCTCGACGAAGCCAAGAGCAGTCTGCCGTTGGACCAGGAGCGTGGATTCGCAATCAACGCGATCACTGTGATACTTTATCTACTGGACGCTGTCGTCGCTGTAGCAGACTGGTGCATGACAGATGATGTTGGAGAAGCCGCAGGGACGGAGGATGTGAGTAGACTATGGCCCACCTTGCGGTAAAGCAGTGACAGTGCGTCTGCTGGGGAGCCATTCGTCGGTGTTATAGGTAGTGGTGGATGATGTCTGGTCGAACCCAATGTTCCAGATCTTCGATGCTGTGTGGTATTTCTGTTAAACACTTGCGCCAGTAGGCTTGGGGAGCGGCCGAGGTTGACTATCGATTGATCGATAGAGTCAAGTGCTGGTTTACGGCTGGTAGGCATTCGCGTTAGTTTCGGTACTGTCCGACGTGAAGGAGCATTGTATTCGGCAGGATAGGTCGAGAGGCGCGTCGATGCTAATTGCTATGGCAGAGACGGAAGGTTGAGTCAGTCAGTGTCTAGCTGATAGGCGGGCGCTGTCGCAGCGGCTGTTGCGGTGACAGCGTATGAGTAGTCGAATCGCATGAAACTGCGACTTTCAGTATGTTGCCTCTAACGGCAGCCAACGACTAAAAGTCGCTCGATGTTCGCTGCCGATGATGACCGTTAATAGGATGTAGTTCGGCGGTTTGAATTGATTGTCGCCCGAAGCAGACCGTCTGAGCAAAACCTATGGAAGAGCAGCATCGACGGGTAACGCGAGCCGCTTGGGGCAGTCGTAGTGGGTTGGCGTTGGACAGTACTAGCAGCGTCTGTATCTGCCTGGAGGCTGACCGACGTGACCTCCCGCAATGGCGTCACGCTGCTACGAGCACAAGACGCAATCGGCAGAGTCATTCCAGTGATTCGGGCCAAGAGCCCATCGGGCGCAAGTTTATGGTCGACCACTTTCCGGCCTGCTCACTGGTTCAGAGGCGAGATATGAGACGATGTCGCCGTGCACCCAGCGGCTTCTTACTTGGCCACACGATTTCGAGCTTCGCAACACTCACGCTGCATTGTCTCGTCTGGAGCCAAACCTTGCCACAGTCTACCCTAGTTCAATAAGCCGTTTGTGAATCGCCCTGGCCAAGGTGTAGCTTATGAGGCAAGCTTGTGTCGCAAGCTTCTTGGGCCCTGTGAGTTTGGCGCCGAGGACGCTTTTGCGACCTGCGCACGATAAGAAGAAGCCAATACTTGGGGAACCAATCGTGGCTTTCAGGCACCACTGCATGGGGCCATCCCTACCATATTTACTTCATGAGCAAGTTCCACCGTTTTCGCCGCTTGTCCAAGTTGAATACTCACAATGGTTGGTCCGCATTGGGGCGTCACCTTTCTTTTGCTGTTCCATCGCACCTGTGCCATCATGTGGCCAAGTGACAACCACCGGCTAGAAAAAGAAAAAAAAGATGGAGTAGAAAAATTGCGGCCTTGATAACGAGTGATTTGGACAGCGGCTGAGAGGGAAGTCGCAGACCAAGTTGCATTGCGGGTGCGTTTTCCCGAGCCAGCTGATCTGCCACAGCAGGATGCACTGCTTCCTCGCCGCCTGGTTATTCTTGAGCCCGCGCATGTGGCTCCGTATCCCATCGGGTGCTAACTCACCTCATTTTGCCAAGACCTCCAAGTACCCACTATTTACCCACTATTTACCCCGCATCCAAAGGGGTACTTAACGATACGTCATTTACCCCGATGCTCTTTTACCTATTATCACCACTATTACTACCATTTTGATTAATGCTGCAATGTCTTCTGGTGATTCTGATACCTCTATTACTTCTGATGCTTCTAGTACTTCTGTACGCAGCTGTATAGTAGTTGAAGTCCTTCCGGAAGATCTTACTGCTGCCTGTAACACAGACTGTACGCCAGAGCGCTGTGACGCAGCAACAGTCCGGCCCTGCGACCCTCCGGCAACCGAGTATGGCCCTCCGGGCTCCTTCCGACCCTTTGATGTGCCGGCCCCGGCCCAAAAGGTACGGGGGCTGCCGGCAAGCCCGCTTGATCTATTTGTTCAATACGTTCCGCAGGGCCTCGTGGAGCAGTGGGCTCAGTGGACGAATGCGGCGCCGTTGTCTAAGGAGGGTCCCCGGGCTAGAATGTCTAGAGTATATAAGTGGAAGAAGACTTCAGCGGCTGAGATCTACCTCTTCTTAGGAATCCTATTATATATAGGGGTCCATAGGGAATCTAGATTATCAGCCTACTGGTCAACCCAGCAGCAAAAGGAAGATCCTATCCACCTATTTACGCGGTTTATATCCCGGGACCGTTTCCAACTACTACTCTAGCGACTGCGGATATTTAACACTACTGAATTCCAGCCCAGCCAGTCCAGCCAGGACCAGGGCCTAGGCCGGGCCCAAGATCGGATGCCGGATATATACCGAAAGGTTAACCAGTGGTCAGCCCATATCCAAGAGACTGGGGATTCCTTCTATACAACTGGTTCAGATCTTACAGTTAATGAGGCTATGGTCCGATTTACAGGTCGATCTCTTGAGACGACAACGATTCCAACGAAACCTATCCCAACTGGCTATAAGATCTGGATCCTTGCCCAGTCTGGCTACTGTATACGGTGGCTCTGGCACGTACATAGAAAGGGCCCATACGCGTTAGTCCCCCAGGCCCAGCCCGCCCAGCCAGCTGCTGGGAAGCTGGCTCTGTTGACACCAACGCAGCAGGTAGTGACTACCCTTATTTCCCTACTTCTAGCTGCAACCTACCACGTATTTCTTGACAACCTCTTTGCCTCTATACGTCTCTTTCGTACCCTACGGAATCAGCAAGTCGGAGCTTCTGGTACCTGCCGGAAGGATAGTGGGATAGATGAGATCTTAGTTGCTGAGAAAGAGACTGAAGGACGGGGTATCCCCTGGGGGGAAGTACACTGTATCCCTACTTTAAATGGGGAGGTAAGCTTTCTACCTACCTGCCAGTCTACCTGCCGGCCTGCTTAACTAACTAGTGAATAGGTCAATCAATTCACCTGGAAGGATAATGCCCTTGTACTCTTCCTGTCAACTGTCTTCCAGAACGGCCAGGAGGTGATCCGCAGCCGCCGCCGCCCAGCTGGGGATTCTGCCGCAAAGAGGGCTGCCCGACAACAAGTCTTTGGCCCAGACGTCCGCAAGGACCTTCCAGTCCCTAAGGCAATTGATGAATACAACCATAAGATGAATGGAGTAGACGTAAGTGACCAGATAAGGTCCTATTATCAATATAACCACCCTATTCGCCGAGGGGGCTGGCAGTCGATTGCCTGGAATTTTCTACTAGAAGTAGTAGTTGTAAATAGCTTCTTACTGCAGCTCTGGGGCAGCCCGAGTTGGAAGAAGGTAAAAACTCATCACCAATGGCGGAAGATGCTTGCAGCTCAGCTTATTCAACGGTTTGGACCATTGGCAGGCGGACGACGACTTTCACGACCTAGACGGGCTACAGACAAGAGGAATACCTCTATTCCATGGGAGCAGCATCGTAGGGGGTCAAGGGGGGTATGCTCGCCTTGCTCTTATTGTAGTAATAGGGGTTCATTAAGAGCCCGCCAGGCTCTAGGCGAGATATCTCGGAATAACCTTACGCAGCAAGTAAGAAAAACTCGGCAGGGCTGTTTAGACTGTAATGTACCTTTATGTATGAAGGGAGACTGCTGATACCTCTGGCATACACAAAATATATAGAGAATAGAAGTACTGGAAATCCTGTTGAATCATTGGATAAGTCTAATAGGCTGGGAAGTTCCTATTGGCTCTACCCCACCTCTTGGCAAAATGAGGTGAGTTAGCACCCGATGGGATAAGACCCGTGTATTGCAGCAGTAAATATGCACAACTGCGTCAGGATCTAAGAATCACCGTAGTGCTCGACGATATTCACTCTGGTCGCTTATTCCAGGATCTGCTTCGTGATATTCGCATAAGTGGTTCTCGTCGCCAGCTCTCTCTAGGCCGCCTACGACCTCTTCAGCCTTAACGGCTCGCTATCCTCGTTCACACGCCCCGCCCTATCCCAGATCAACCCACCATGAAACGTCTGAAAGAGGCACAAAAAGATCTCCTTGAATCCCTTAAGAAGTAAGCCTCCCGTGCCTTGACTAGATTACTCCCACTTAACGTTATGATAGACTCTACTCCACTGGAATCTATTCAGATCTCATTATATCCTCTTCCGCTAAAAGTTTTCCCGTCCATCGCGCTATCATCTGTCCCCGCTGCGAGTTCTTCGCTGCCGCATGCCGTAATCCCTTCGAGGTACTCACCCCATCCTTGGCCCTCCACTCTTACGCTCACGGCCATTAGTTATACAATATAAACTAATGATAGAATTACATACCACACAGGAGGCAACCAAAGGCGTTATTTCTCTCCCTGACGATGATCCTCTTGCTGTCGAAATGATGGTCCAGTATTTCTACAATCTCGACTATTGCAAAACGACGCCGGAATCAAACTCCGACCGTAGTCATGACGATCTTTGTCAAACAACCGAAGAGCACTCGGATTCCGGAGATATTCCCGACATTCTCCTTCACGCTAAAGTATACGCAATTGCCGAAAAGTACGCCATTAATGGTCTCAAGAGTCTCGCTCGCGCCAACTTCGGGACGACTGCTCTGCGGTGCTGGGATACCGACGACTTCCTTAATGCCATTGACGAAGCGTATACCTCCACACTGGACAGCGATAGGGGCTTGCGCGACATTGTCCTAAAGGTCTTGGCTGGACATGAGGAGCTGCTGGACCGGGATGAAATGAAAAAACTGCTTAGAAGACTGGGCTCGCTTGCTTACGATCTTGTTATGCATTACCACCAACAGAAGGACAAGCCCGATGTCGGTTAGCAACAAAGTTTCATTTCGGTCGTCCCCACCAATGAATCGACGTGTCAAAAAAATTTTTGGACACCTGTCGATGAGGATGTAGAGCTTGGCGACTCAAATGATTGTATCTATTTCCCATGCTACTGTATCACAATAGCTTCATAGGTGATATTCGCCATGCGCGCTGAGAATTTCCTCCTTCGTGGCCATCTTATCACGCAAGCCTCCACCTTGCAACACGCGCTCACCGCCAGACATCGTGCGGCGTAACTATTTAGCGCAGAACAGGAGATAATGAGATAGGGTTGTTATTGCCGAAGCTTTGTTTTGAGGCGCTGTTTGCTGTTGTGACCCGTTCGTGACAGTGGGCTATAAATTAGAAGGTTCTTCAATACGCTTACAGCAGCTAAAGGCTATCTAGGATTGAAATCATGTATTATCTCGACAACGCCACTTCATCCATCGTCACTAATTCAGCCGCCTAGAGCTAAGACGCAAACGTAGGATAC
Organism: Colletotrichum incanum; assembly: GCA_001625285.1. Taxonomy (NCBI): domain Eukaryota; kingdom Fungi; phylum Ascomycota; class Sordariomycetes; order Glomerellales; family Glomerellaceae; genus Colletotrichum; species Colletotrichum incanum. The sequence goes on from LFIW01001303.1 coordinate 6,236, forward strand.
TGCAGTGCTTATGATTGCTCCAAGAGTCTACGCCCCGCAAGCGACATAGGCATATGCTGATTCGGTTGTGAACCTCACAACAACAACATGTTTCCTTGTACTATAGCTTGCGCAGTTACTGATCCGAAGACTTGAGTTACGTGTCATTCCAATTTTTTCTAACGTACACATGCAAACGGCCTTTCATCGATATAACTATCAATGTCTAAAGCACCGCTACCTAAAAACCACCCGAGTAGCTCGAAGTTGGCTGAACTGACGCCTCCGAGAAGCCCGAATATGGCATCGAGGGCATTCATTGATGTATAGAGGCATCGAGTCGTGGCACTCTCTACAGTGGGAAGTACCACTACGCCTTCTCGGTATATCGTGTGTCCTCTGGTCATCAATGGCTAGGATTTGCGCCTCTCTTTCTATCCTTCGAACCCGCCCCTGAGAATTCATAAAAGAGGCTTTGGCGTTTCGATTATCATTGACATTAGCGCGAGCGTAGAGTCGCTCCTCGATCGAATGCGCGCAGGCACAAGTCTTCCATCGGTTGCCACATAGATAACAGAACTCCGCTCCGCAGCGGCAGGCTAGGTAGTAATGTAAGCTTAACGTGTGTAGCAAGATGTGCTGGGTATTGTGGCTTACTCATGTGGTTACACCCGTGCTCTAGCTCTACGAGTCTTCGGCAAGAGAAGCATCGCTGCCAGCCGTTTGCGGCGTCAATCTGGAGCAGATCTTGGGTCAAGGTGTCCTGAGCACAGACTTGGTCCTTATGCTCGGCACCTTTACACATGACACAGGTATTGTGCTTGCATCGTTGGCAAAATGCAATATCGGCTTTGATGAACTCTTTCGGTATTAACGTCGAACACGTTGGCTCATGGCAATAAATCCGGTTGGGCGTCGATAGTTCAACCGTTTTAGCGTGAAATTCCCCAAACAATTTCTCAGTGAGAAATTGCAGGTTATCGTTTATGGGAATTGGTCTCCCCCAGCACCTTAGGGGGAAGAGCGACTCATCCGTGAGTGATGTCTGAAAGAGCTTCTGCAGGCACTCCCGACAGTACTGATGGTTGCATGGACATCGTGCCACATCAGTGAAGGCATGAGTGTTGAGGCAACTGTTGCAATGCCTCTTCTCTCGTTCCATTACTTCGAGGACGCAAGACTTTAGCTCGGACTTGAAAGTCTCAACCGCAAAGTCTGCGTCGTAAATTTCGTCTTGTTTATTTTTTCCTTTGCTGCTTTGTTTTCCATCTTCTAGGTCCTGGAGCTGCAGTTGGAAGAGAAGATAGGATGTTTCATCATCGACATCGTAACACGGCATCTGTGGCTGGTGAGCAGACTTGAAGTATGTATGATAAGAAGGCTTAGGAGGTTGCGAATAAGTCACGAGTTTTTTTTATTTCCAGCCGAGCCTGAACACAGAAAGCATCTGTCTGCCAGAGCAGGTTTATCGTTTGGCCAGATTGCGCCTAATGTATAGGACGCCTAAAAATGGAGTGAGCATGATCAGGAGAGAAAGTTGGCTAGATCGCTGCAGTACTGTACTGCATCTTTGATTAGAAGAAGACTCTAAGTCTGATACACAAGTGTTTTACTCTCTTGCCGAGTTGCTTACCTCTGTCTAGTTCCGAAACTATATCGTGTGAGGATGGCCTCCCGCATAAGAAATGTCCAATGGAGATACAGCATGGCTTCATGGTCTGTCCTGTAACATCGAGAAGTGTGCTGCAAACGAAGTTTTTGGTCTGAGGAATTTCACGAGCTTAGTTCCAGTTCTACCTGCCCTCTTAAAAAGGTTGCGTGGTATGATGAGCTAGGCTCATGCTTTTGTCGACGTGTAATGATGAAAGGTTACTTTTAAATTCTCTTGACTTTGTATTTTTGAGTTCCGGTGTCCAGTTACCCTCCCTGAGCAAATTGGCTGGACGCTAGCTAGGGCGACAACGAGACTTTTGTAATGCGATAATCTTTTAAGATTTCCTCTATCTTAGCTGCGGACTACTCATCGAGCGCGACTGGAATCCGCACTAGTTAGTCAAGGGCTAGGTGTTATGCAATCGAGCATGGAGTGAATACATGACTCGGATATGCAATGCAATATTATCCAGGCCATACAAGGCAAGGTCTTATTAGAAACATCAATCGGGAGTGCCTAGATGGACACCAAATGCATCTTATTGATCATGTGAGAAGTTCTTTGCATCGATATCTGGACGAGATGTCGCATTTGGTTCACTTTAGTCCAAAGAGTCGTACAATCTGTTGGTTCATGTCGTGTTTGCTTTTTACGCAAACATATTTACACTGAACCCACGAAGCAACTCTAGTTAAGGGCGTACTGTTAATCCAACACTGGGCAGCGGCCAGTAGCATTTGGTTTTGGCTTTCTCAACTACTTTTAATTATGACGTGGTGTCACAAACAATGCGAACAGCCCCAACCGGTATCGTTTTAGTTGCGATGCGTGACCTCTCATTCACCTGATCTAATTTTAAGTTATGTTGTATTTTCACACATTTGGACAGAGCTCGTCCCGTATACACAAGGGCACACAAGCATGTAAGCCACCAGATGCTACTACAGTATCGAACGATCGTCTCATCGCAGAATCATTCGCTAAATTCCCAGAACATGCAACTGCCCTCGAAACTGTCCACTGGGCTGGACTCTAAGGAAAAACGAAAGAAAGGGTTTCCAAAGGCAGTGCTCAAAGTATTCCATGAATACGTCATTAAGCCCAACGAGTGCTTTCTTGGAGATATTCCATGCCCCAGCTGCAGCCGTATGAGGCACACATAATTAGCACTGCGACATACAACAGTGTGATTGTATTTGCCATAGAGTAGAGCCACCTAGCTGAAGAGATTCATGGTTAAAAATGGTTCGTTCTAGCTAATATAGATATTTAAGACGAAGTCAGTCTGCAAGGGGGAATCTCGTGTGAGTTAACAGGCTTCTTGTGAGAAGACCGCTTGCGCAAACGAGGTCGTTTCAGAAGGCGATTGATTCTAAAGAGTAGTGGACAGTAACCTCGCGTGATCCTGCTACGGCATTGTATACTGCACAGCATATGCTATGCGCTTAGTCGGCGGTCGTCTGCAATTAATTCTCTGTCAGCTGTGGCTCAGACAAACCTCCTGTAGGTTGTGCACTGCAGTCATTTCTATAGTTCAGAAGTACCAGAGATTCTTTTATGTAGCAGTTGTTGCCTTGTTTGACGCTCCTGGTAAATATTGATCCGACGTTCTTTTGTGAGCGGTCGGAACAAGATGAGGTTTAGCTAAGTGCCTTTGTTTCAGCTCGCGGGGTTCAGCCTTTGCTCCATCTGTGCATCATTGTTTCGAATTCTAACTCTGCTATTGCGAAGAGGCCTTCACATCAGAGAGACAGTGTTTAGTCATTTTGGGATGGTTACTGGCTCGATTGGCTTCATGCCCGCATACATGCACAAATGGATCCCCGCCTAATGGTATTGAACAACCCCAACAAACCTTAGAAAAGCAGTGAGTCTACTGTAAGCTTCCACTCCCGATACAGACTTCAACAGATAACCAATAGAAGACCTAAGCCACGTCATCCCGGCGTTAGAGAGCTCATGTGTGCCATAGAGTCGAGGAGAGTGGCATTTCGAGACTCTCCAGGTGACGGACCACAGTTGTAGGAAATATTTAGCCGCAAAAGATTCCGATCAATTCTCTGTAGTGCTGCATAAGATGGGCAGCGAGAAACACGCATCTACAGTCTTTTCCGGGACCGCGTCGCCCACGATCTCCAATACAGACATGCCTGCGGATGGAATCACGCTCTCAATCATGGACTGTTCTCCTGTTCTAAGGGACGGCTCTGGAATTACCGATGCTTCGGATGCTCTTTAGAGTGAGAATTTGGAATTCATCCAGAGCCTGCCCGTTGGGCCAGCTGTGAGCGAACCGGGAGAGGATAACGTTGGAGGAAAGGCAAACCATTTTTCCCTTGAAACAAGAAGCAACGACACACCATTGGCCTTGTTTCCTTTGGGAGAAAATGAAGCCGGTGAAAGTTTTCGAATTAAGTTTGTAGAGGAGGAATTGCCATTGCTTGATGACGGAAAGTGGCAAAGAGATGTCCGAAATTGTTCGTGGTCTGGTTGCAGGAGGCAATTTTCGACTTCGGGCCGCTGGAGGTAGGTCGAACTGCGCATGATCCATCATGAGATAAGGCTTACTGAAATTGTAAATAGGAAGCATCTCAGAACCCATTACAAGCCTGTTTTGTGTCCTGTATGTCCCATGAGATCAGCATTTCAAAGGGACATGAGGAAGCATTACGGAACGCATTTTCGACAACCTCGCTTCGTGTGCAAATGCGAAGCATCCTTTACAAGGATGTATAACCTCAACCGGCATGTTCGACTAAGGATGGCAAGTTTGTGATACGACAAGAGGGAGAGAAAATGAACCAAAAAAAAAACGAGGCTAGCAATTGTTTTCCTATCTTTTTGAACTTCAAATAGCATTTTCTGCATTCAGTGTAGTCGACGAAGTTTGAAAGAGCACAAGAATAGTTAACACATAGGATAACGTCAGTCACCCACTTTTCGGTCACCCCCCCATTTCGCTCACCCCACATCTAACCATCGCAACACAACCATCAACTGCTGCAACCTATCTAACTATCCACCAGCCACTATTATACAGCTGCTTTCACTTTCGCTAGAGCTATCACTATCGCAGACTTCAGCTGTACTATCGTTAACTTCGCCAGCGTTAATCTGGGCCTGCCGTATATCCTTAATCTTTGCGAACTTATCGTTAGGGTCTGTTTTGACTGGGTAGCGCTTTCTCTTCCTCATGTTGTCCATCTGGGATTCCATCATGCTGATCTTCAGCTGGGCAGCTCCTAGTTGATAGTCCTTCTCGTTAAACGCCTTTTGGACCTTTCTAAATAACAGCCGTTGTGTGCTGCTGCTACTACTATCGCTTAGCTTATTGTATAAGGATAACTGACCTTTTAGCTCAGCAGCCTTCTTTGGCGTAGCCCATGCAACGATAGATGTCTGCGATGCCCAGTCATCAGCAGCACTAGTAGTACTATCAGCAGTCTTATCAGACTGCTGGCTGCTGACTTTAGCCACCATAGGCAGGGTTGAAAGCCACTCCACTCAATCCACTGGCAGCTTGAGTGGAGTGGGTAGATCATAATCCACTGAATATCTCAGCATAGTGGATCCACTGTGAGCTATCGTGGATTGGGTGGATTG